>JASAMX010000460.1:0-13188 GCA_030248175.1 Microlaimidae sp. YZB2_3
AGGTAACTATGCTTAAATCTAAATCATGTTAAGACTAAAAATTAAAAAAAAATAATTAGGAAACTGACAAAAAAATTTTACGACCATACCACCGAGATTATTCAGGCCGCATCAAAACTACACCTAACAGAGCAACTAACTAACTTACTAATTTAACTTAAACTAACTATTACTAACTTACTTTAAACTAACTAACTTACTTACTAACCTCCTTAAACTAATAACTAACATTACTAACTTAATTAAAAATTACTAACTAACTTACTAACTTACTTGAACTAACTAACTAATACTTATTACTTACTTAAACTAATTAATAATTTACTCTAATGTTCTGCCAAAATATATTTATCTAATGTTCTGCCAAAATATATTTACTCTAACTAATGTACACTAATTTACTCTAATGTTCTGCCAAAATATATTTACTCTAATTTACTCTAATTTACCTAATGTTCTAAAATATTTACTCTAATTTACTCTAATTTACTCTAATTTTTTTTTTTTTTTTTTTTTTTTTTTTTTTTTTTTTAAAAAAAAAAAAAAAAAATAATTTACTCTAATATACTAGAATATATTTTTATTTACTCTAATGTTCTGCCAAATAACACAATATATTTAAAAAGGGATTTACTCTAATGTTCTGCCAATATATTTACTCTAATTTACTCTAATTTACTCTAATGTTCTGCGTATATATTTACTCTAATTTACTCTAATTTACTCTAATTTACTCTAATGACTCTAATTTACTCTAATGTTCTGCCAATATATTTACTCTAATTTACTACTAATTTACTCTAATGTTACTCTATATTTACTCTAATGTAACTAACTCTAATGTTCTGCCAAATATTTTAAATTTAATTTTTTGTTCACAAAACTCGCAGAATTAGTACCTAATAAAGTATTATATGCCAAAACCCAAATAGCCTGTCGTGAGCGAATACCTCACTTATTTATTCTAGAGACACTTTAGAAATAAGATCTTACAGATTTAAAATATTTGAACGATTTGTCAACAAGTTGGTTGGTTTAATCAAAAATAGTTTTATTACTAAATTATAAAAGCGAAATAGCAGCTAATAAATAATAATTAAAACTGACATATATGTATATTATTATTTTCGTTTTTCATTATAAAAAGGAACAAAAAATTTTTAAGTTAAAAAAGCTCCTTAAATACTAGCCTTGAAAAATGCTCTAAGAATAGAGCAGGAAAAAGGGGCGATTTTTCCCCGGGCTTATGTTTAGACAGAAAAGATGTAGACTAATCTGAGATGGACATTATGTGGACTATAGGAAATTTGCATTTGGTTTGGCCAGCTGCTCACTAAATAAAAATTTATATGATATGATAATGATTTGTTTATACATTGATCTAATCACACAGCACTGTTGCATTTTTTTTAGTTTGATGAAATGTCAATTGAAAAAATCATACTCACAGCAATCTTTGACAAGCGCCAAAATCGCCACTTTTTCAATTAGAAGGTTATAACTGTATGTTAAGAAACAACTATAAATTTCAAACAGTGACGATTTCCAGCTTGTCAAATCTTGCTTTGAGTATTATTTTTTCAATTGACATTTCATCAAACTAAAAAAAAATGCAACAGTGCTGTGTGGGTAAATCAATGTATAAACAAATAATTAAAATATCGTAGAAATTTTTATTTACCATGAGCAGCTGGCCAAAACCAAATGCAAATTTCCTATAGTCCACATAATGTCGATCTCAGACTAGTCTACATCTTTCTGTCTCTATTTACTACCCCAGCAAAATCGCCCTTTTTTCCTGCTCTATTCTTAGACCTTTGGTTTTAAAATTAATGCTACCACTTTTTTTAAAATAAATTAAAAAATAGCCTAATAAACTATAGTTTTAGCTGCGCGATGACATATGTTTATATATCATTCCGTTGCCAGATAAAAATAAAAAATAATAATAAGAAGAAGATGAATTTAAATTACAAAATTAACCCACGTTGTTTAATTATAGTTAGTGCGGTGCAGTTGCGCTCCAGACAAAGTTTACCTACGTTCTCTAAATATAGTTGGCGCGATGCCGTGCGCCAATGATTGCAATTATAATTTTTAAAGTAAAAATAATAATAATAATAATAAGATGATGAACATGAATAACAAAATTTACTCACGTTGTCTAAGTATAGTTGGCGCAGTGCCGTGGATTAAATTGCAGTTGGCACCCCGCACCACCGATGATTACCGGCGCGTGGCGCTACCGCGCCACGGACGCTTATTATTATTTTTTAATACTAAAACTTTGAATTAATTTTGTCATCAGTAATGCAAGAATTTAAAAAGAACTCTGTTGTTTTCTCCGTTTTCCGCGCGGTTGAAGCAGATGGCGCTGGGAACTGGCGCCATTTCTGCCACCAATTAAAACCGGTCTGTTATTTTTGGCGATTTTTATGAGGGGATGTTGGTTGTCTGCTCTGTACAATCCTTATTGTTGCCAAAAGGCTGTTATTGTACGGTTGGAAGTTTTTATTTGTCTATTTTTCAATTTTTTTATTGTGATTAATAAATCAATAACAAGGACCTAAATGAAAAAAGTGCTTCCTAGAGAAAGTTGCGTAATTTCTTCTTCTTTATAATGAGCCCATGTTTATTTTTGATCAATCAGTAACGAATGAGGAATATCGTTTTTAAGAATGGAGCGTTGGAATAATAATAAGAAGAAGAAGAAGAAGAAGTAGAAGAAGAAGGTTCTGAATTTCAAAATTTACCCACGTTCTCTAATTATGGTTGGCGCGGCGCCACGGGGCTAAATCGCCCCGTGGCGCTCCCGTGCCACCCATGATATTAATTTAAACGGGTCTTAGTATTGTATGTAAATAGTTATAGTAAATACTTTGTAAATAAATATAGCTCTGCAAGGTTTTTCGATTACTCAACGGCACTGTAGAAGCGACAGGGCGGTAGCGCCAGCTGCCGCGCAGAACAATCATAAAAAAATTAAAAAAAACAACGGAAATGCCCATTGTATTTTGAATTAATTTTATTACGCGGCCTGAAGTGGATAAAAAAACAAAGATAGACATTGAATGTTTTGAATTTTGTTTAAATTTAAACGTTGAGCTCAAACGTTAAAGCTCAAGCTTAAACGTTAGACGTTTAAAAGTTTAAATTTAAATTTAAATAGCTCTAAATAATGGTCAAAAATTAACAAAAATACTCGAAATTGTTTTATCATAGTTGTTTAATCTCTGGTTTCCGAAAAATTTTGGTAAATATCATAGGTTTCATAACTAATTCTGATTTCGCGGCGGGATCGCGGACCCAAATTTTTGTAATGCTAGGTAGGTCCATACATTTTGCTATGTTATGTTAGTAAAAGAATAAACTCACATTTATGACATTTAGTTTAGAATGTGTTTTGTTTAACTTTTTTTTCTGTGTGTCAAACTAAGTAGTAGTGTTGAATTATGTAGCAGTATTTTATAATAACTTTACTAAAAATAATAATATGACAATAAATTTGCACATTGTGGTTTTGAATGTCAAAAGGGTTTTTGTGTTAGTGTTAATTCTTTACGTGCAACTTAATAAATATTCTAATTCCAATTAAAATCAATAAAAAGGAATTCGCGTACTAATTCAAAACAAATTAAAAAAACCCGGCGTTTAACTAAAATTGTGATTCGCAGCATGTGATATGGTTATTTTAAGATATAAGAAAATTAAAATATACAAAATCCGTTAACCATGGTTTTTAAACGCTTTTTTGCGGTAAAATGATTAGTTTAAGGGATTATTAAAATAAGACATTCTAATCTTTAGTATCAAACGATTTTTTTAAATTCTTTTTGTTGCTTTAATGTAATTATTTGATTAAAACCTAAACCATAGAGACTTCCGGGCTTATTTTAATTTTTCGAACAGCCTGGCGTAATTTTCTGATAGTTCAAGCGCTGCTTCGTTTAAATAATTGAAATTATATGCAAGCATTTTTTTTCAAATTCTGGTCAATAGTTTTTTCTAATTTAAAATCACTTTCTAAAATCTACAAAATTTCTTTCTTTTAACAGCAGGGTATGTGCACAAGACTTCGGTTCCTTCCATAATAAATGCCATCGAAATCGCCTAAAGTATATTTTATTGAAACAATGTATTGCAACACGATGCTAGATAAAAGGTAATACAGTTAAAAATGCAGTTTTCTTAATGTAATTGAGAATAGAACCCATCTTATTATTTTTACTAAATTCGGTGTGGTTATGTTTAAAACACACCAGTTTTGCGTTTCCTAAATTTAGTTAAAAACCTAACCTAAGTTTTGTTTTTTACTAAATTTAGTGTGGTGAGTTGTAATGTTGTAAAAATTATTGATTTTGGATTATTTTAAGTAAAAAAAAGTAATTTGAAAAATTTTAAGTAAAGTAAGAGTAAAAGTAATTTGTGATTTTTTTAATTTAAGTAAAGTAAAAGTAAAAGTAATGGTCAAAATTTTATTTAAGTAAAGTAAAAGTAAAAGTAATGGTCAAAATTTTATTTAAGTAAAGTAAAAGTAGAAGTAAGACCTATTTTTTTAAGTAAAAGTAAGAATAAAAGTATAATAAAAGTAATTTTTAAATGGAGCAAAACACCGGTTTTGGAGCTCCAGAGTTCCATTCTAAAGTTTTTTGATATTTTTATGTATAAAGTATCTTTTTAATAAGTTTTTTGGTCAAAATAAATGGTTTTAGCGTGTTAGCGGCCTAAAAAATTATCTTCTGCTATTTACTTTACAACAAGCCCATATGGAAAATTTACCCATTGAAATTACTTAAATTTTACTTAAATTAATTTAAGTATTTGCAGTGGAAAATCCGAGTAAAAGTAAAAGTATTTGAGATTTCAAAATTGGAGTAAGAGTAAAAGTAAAAGTTCTGGTCAATAGCTTTTTCTAATTTAAAATCACTTTCTAAAATCTACAAAATTTTTTTCTTTTAACAGCAGGGTATGTGCACAAGACATCGGTTCCTTCCATAATAAATGCCATCGAAATCGCCTAAAGTATATTTTATTGAAACAATGTATTGCAACACGATGCTAGATAAAAGGTAATACAGTTAAAGATGCAGTCTTCTTAATGTAATTGAGAATACAACCCATCTTATTATTTTTACTAAATTCGGTGTGGTTATGTTTAAAACACACCAGTTTTGCGTTTTTTCAATTTAGTTAAAAACCTAACCTAAGTTTTGTTTTTTACTAAATTTAGTGGTGAGTTGTAAACCACACCACCCCCTTTTTTCGGGTTTTTAAGTTAATTAGTAATTAATTCCTGAAACTGCACATTATTTTTTGTGTTTTAGATATCAATATTCCCCAATATTTTGGTGTTTTTGGCTCCATGCAATTTATTTAATGCAAGTTTGTTGTTAAAATATTGAGTTTTTGTAGAAAAATTATGGTTTGATGGGATAATTATTTTTTTAAGTTTTGAATGCTGGTTTTTTCTCGCCAAATTTTTACGATTTAAAAATATTAAAATATATTAAAAGGCTTAAATCTCTTTTTTACAAATTATTAAAAATATGTTTACAGTGTTTATGAATATTTTAAATATGTTTTCAAGTAAAAATTTAAATCACAAAAACGATCATTTGGAGTTTTTAATCTTTAATATTGGTCATTGTCTCTTGCGCCTCCTATATTTCTCAGTATTTAGAATAAAAAACCGTACGATTGACTTAAATCAAATCCGGTCATCCTAAATTAGGATCACCGGCTGTTAATTTTTGCCTTGTTTCAAATTATAACGTGAACTGCATATGCTTGATGATATCTCAACTGTTTACGGTCTATCTAGCCATATCCATACGCAGTTTATTTCATAATTTTGCGAATGGCTGAAAATAACAGATGTTGGTCGAAATTAAGACTGGCCGATTTTATGCCAGTTACCCTCACTAAAGGTAGAATTTAAGTAAATTTTCTTAATGTAAAGGTTTAAACCAAACTGCACCTGTCCATAAAGCAGATCCGTCGATGGGAGTCAAAGGCATTTCTTCACTAGTCCGGTGCCAAAGGATATGTGGTTTCTTTACATGTGGCTCAACAACCGACCATTCCAATTCACTTATATATTTCCAGGTGTTTCCTCAATTAAGTTAAAAAATAATTGTTTATTTCAAACACTTAGAAAAAACAAAAGAAAACTGATCAAGTGCGGAAATACAAATAAATTTTAAAATTTTTTAAACTAAAAGCTTTTTTCAAAACAAGCTTATTTTTATAAAAACTCGCATATAATACTTCTGTGCTTCATGTTTTTTGACTAAAATATTCTTGATAGATTTAATAAATGATTTGTTTTTTATAAATGTTTTTGAGATAACTAAGTTATTGGAATTGCCTCCACAATGGGAAAACAAAAAAAGGTCATTACCTCCGTCTGAAGAAGTTAAATAATTTGTTGAACTCTTGGAAAGCCCATAAAGGATGTCTGTAATGTTGTCATAGCCAATTATATAGCCTATTATTGGATTAATTTCTAAAAAAATATGATTACCAAATTCTTCTTTTTTAGTAATTAATTTAACATTTAAACTAACACATTGATCGGCGATACTATTTGTTTGGAAAAAGTACAGAAATTTTTCACTAGGCGTTTATGTGAAAAATGCCACATTCCCTACAAAAATTACAACCACCGTCTCGAAATCTTTAAAATTGAAACTTTGGAACAACGCCGCTTGAAAACTGATCTTTGTATGGTATTTAAAATTGTAAATAATCTAGTAGATTTAAAATTTGAAAAATTTTTTACTCTCGAATCAACTAATTATAAATTACGAGGACACAATTTAAAACTTCGATATTCTGAAAACTATAAATTAAATTGTAGAAAATTTTCATTTTCACAAAGAGTAATAAAAAGCTGGAACTCATTGGAAAAAAATGTTGTAAACTCAAAATCACTAAAGACTTTTAAGAAGTGTTTAAATAATATGGACTTAAGTAATTTTATGTTAACCAAGTACTAAGCTTTTATTTTATTTAGGGAGTAACTAAGCGTGCGCTTTGTCTCACCTTTGCTCGCCTAATTTGTCATTCGTGTTGTATTTTTATATCACATGTTTTGATAAATAAATTTTTTGATTTGATTTGATTTGATTGAGGTTTAAAATATACTGAAGCTGAAAAAATCTCTGTTTTTTAGCACTTAAAAGATCACTGTCAGAAATTAAATACCTATATCGCCCGAACCGGACTGCTCCTTTAATACCAAACCTACCTGATTCAAATTAGGTATTTAGAGTGCTTTACTACAAGGCTACAATACTTTTAAATTTCAGCTGGATCAGTTAAGTATTAAAGGAGTAATGTGTTTTGGGCGATATAGGAATTTGATTTGTGACAGTGCTCCTTTAAAGATAGATTTTCACTGCGGAAAAAGATTCTTATATTTTTGTGCTTATTGAGTAGTCACAACTCAATTTAATGCAAGAATAATTTACAAAAAATCTCCCAGGTTAAAAAATTATAAGGTCTTAAAATCAACAAATTGACGGTACATTTTTGATGGTGTTTTTTTAAATGAATCGCAAATACCTGTAAATGATTTTCCGTCTTGGCTTTTAAAACATTTTCTTTTGTAACTAAAAAACCAAAAAACAGTGTACAATATACTAAAACACCGATAGTATAATGTTCTTTTGTGCAAGATGAATTTAATAAAGACTGATGATACTCATATTTTACTACTTCAATAAATTAAACTGAAAAAGGTTTTGTTAATAAATGTCTGTACAAAAATAATTTCGTGTAAAATGAATTTAATAAAGACTAATATTTATATTTTACTATCTTAATAAATTAAACTGAATGGGGTGTAGTTAATAATGGTCTGTACAAAAATATTAAGTACTGCCAGAAAAGATTAGAATCAATTCTACAAAAAATTCCAAAAACTTTAACTTTTGGAAACATTACATATTCTGTTATTTGTGTTTTTGAGATTCCCTGAATATGATAAAATTTTTGTCAATGCAAATTGTGTTCTCCAAATTTTAATTGTAAAAAAATAGCTTTTATAACTGAGCTGTGTGACTGTTTTTGAAGTGCAATTTGTCAAAAAGTTTTTATAAGATCAGAAAAGCTAAAATATTTCTTGTATCGCTTCCGTGGCAAAAGACGTTGGTTTTTTTTTAATAATTTTTTCCTTATGAAATTTTATATTTTCTTTTAAACCTGGGCCTTTTCCATAAAGATGTTTGTAAATTTTCATTTTACGAAACCCCGCCTATTTTTTATAAATTACATGATAGAGGATATACGACACGGCAAATGTTGATCGTTTAGCGGAGATGAAAGAACGTGGTTGCGACCAATCAGCGCAGTTCAGTGCGAGCAGATGCTCCCCCTGGATTACAAATCAAAAAACCTTTACCATGTAAATTACAAAAAATAGGCGGAGAATTTTAAAATAAGAATTTACAAAGGTTTTTATGAAACAGGCCCCTGGTGTAATTAGGAATTTGGATCTCGAGTGAAACAGCTGTTCTTATTTTGTGTGTGTTAAATGGTTCTGATTATATGTCAGGTAATTCACATGTAGATTTTTAATAAAGTAAAAATATGAAAATTGTGAAGTCAAAATACCCAGATAAAGAATTTATGACAATAAAGTTTTTACAATTTATAACAATAAATTTTTTTAATCATTCATTTATAAAATTTCCCATATAATACTGTCAAATAATTCAAATTATCCAAAATATTACAGGTATTAACCTGTTTAGTAATTTATATGCCAGAATAATCATTTTGCAGAATATATGCAACATTATGTGTGAAAAAACATAATCCAAGAATTTTATGTTTTCAGTCTTTTTTTGTTTATAAATGCGCTTTTATTATGTAGAATAATCAACAGTAATAAGTAAAAAAACTTTCATTTCGATAGATTATTTTACAAACTGTAGGTTAGAAAGTCAGTTAGCCTAGCAGGCAGTTCGTAATTAGTTTTTTTACTCTGAAAAATTTTGGGTAAGCAATTTACAAAGTCAAAAGTTTTAGAAAGCTTTAGCTTAACTCAGACACAGATCTTTTTGTCACAATCTTTTTTACATGATAAAAAATTCGTTTTTGAAAGCAAAATTTGTCCGTTTTTCGCTTCTGGCCAGGAAAGAGTTAAAATCAGAAATGTAAAACAGTGGGTTTCAGTATTTTGGTCATTTTTAAAATTTATAGTATAATGTAATATATATTTTTCTTATTTGAATTGAATTGAATTTTATTTTGTTAAAATAACAGAAAACATACATAAGCTAGTTAAAACTGCACTTGAAATTGTATGTACCTTTTACATAATTAAAACCAAAAAAAATAAAAATAAAATAAAAGATAAACGCGTTTGACAACTGAAACCCACAACCTAACCGCAATAACATACCCATAAGTGAGACAGTTCAGTCAAAACCATGTCAACCACACCCACGATGATTCCGGACTCACCGCAAGCGCGATTGACAAAACCAAACCGTCACACTCCTAGGTTAAAACTGAAACCAAGTGACAATTGTTCATATTAGTGTATTGATCCTTGTATTATACCATTTGAACAAATAAATAAAATTAAAAAAATAAAATAAAATAAAATAAAACCATTCAAAATTTTTAACAAAAGCGGTTTTATAATAAAGATAAAGACCCATATTTTTAAAATTACTTATAAAAATACTTAATTTGGAACCCAAATGAAAATTGTTTAAGGGCCAAAGTTGGTTAATTCTTGTATATTTTTTAAAAAGGTGGGGATTAAAAACAAATCTGTGTTCTTATTGTTGAAAAAAAGTCATAACCGCACAATTTTAAATGGTCCGCTCATGTCTGCTATTTGATTTTCGCGGTCAGCCATATATAATGTAACCATAAGAATATTTTATAATTCGCTTTAACAGTAATAATAAATTTCAAAAAATCCGATTATTTATTGGTGCACTTTTCAACATATAAATCCATATAGGAGCATGTAAAATTAACATACCCATTGTAGGTAGAATCGCAAATAAACATAAAATTCATATTATCGACCAATGCTCCTCTTTGATAAGGAATCCATAATGAATCCATATCCCAAGTGGGACAATCCGTTGAGTACAAATATTGTGACAGACCTAAGAAATTGCTTTGTTGCGGCGCGCTTGTGAAAAAACTAAAGTCTTCTTAAACAAATATGAAAGCGAAAAAACTAGAACTTTAATGGAGCAGTATACTACAAAAATAAAATTTGATCTGGGGCCTATTTAATAAAGATTTTTGTAATTGAAAAATAATAAACGCATTTAATTTCTTCTTATTTTATTAATTAAAAACTACGTACGTAACTGTGGAATTTACGGAATTTACAGACATGTTATTTTTAAAATTCTAAACGCAATTTTATTAACATACTTTTTAATTAAAAATACAAAAGAAAAATATGCGGTTATTAATTTACAGCTGTAAATTAATTACAAGCAATTTTTATGAAATAGGCCCCTGGGCAATTTTGAAAAAAAATCATTAAAACAGATAGGCTGAGTCAAAAAAAATTCAGAAACAAAATTTTTATTTTGAAGGTGCGATAACCATCTAAAAAAATAATTTTTTTTGTTTTTAAAAATTGAGAGAAACTAACATGATTCTTATTGTATTTATTTTAATAAGTCCATCTTTTTATTAAGAATTAAATATACAGCAACCGGATTCAAGTGCGATACAAAGTATTTTTAGTTAACTTTAACGTAATGCTTGTTGTATCTATTTTGACAAGTCCATTAAGAATCGAGATATACAATGATCCAAGTCACTTGAGATACAAAATATTATCAATTAAATTTGTTATTATTTTTGTAGATTAAACCTAAAACTTCGACTTTTCGCTAAAAATTTTATTCATAATTTAATACTTTCTTCGATAACTTAAACAGTTTTGTTTTTAAATTTAATTTTTAAATGCAACAATTTAATAGAGTTATTACATTTGTGTTTACCAACAATAGTATGTTTAGAACTTAAAAGTACGGTATAGAGTCTTATTTTTTGTCTTCGATTTCAATGAGTTTTTGTGAAAACATTACCCTGTCCCCAATAGCTCACAAAACTTTATTGTCATAATATTTTTAGTGATTAGGTGTTATTACTTTAGGCTATTTAAATTTAAATTAGGTGTTATTCTTTAGTGATTAGGTGTTATTGCTTATATCAGACGCCACAAACTACTCAAGATGAAGATAAAATCATTTTTCTGCTCTTCCGTGGTATTAATGAAAGTTTTAAGGGTTCAATTGTATTTGTAGGCGATTTTAATTTTCCAGGCATTGATTGGAGCAGCTCATCGATCTTTTTGAACAACAATAATGAAAAAGAATGGCTTACTTTTTTCGCTAAATTAGGGTTAACTCAATTAGTAACTGAACCCACCAGAAATAACAACGTGCGATTTAGTTGTAGTAGATTTAGTTGTAGTAGATGTAGTAGATGTAGCGATGAGCAGATGTTTAATAATCTTTCGATTTTACCAAGTTTTTCAAATTCTGATCACAACTCCGTCCAGTTTAAACTTAATCTTGACATTTTCCCAGAAAGTCATAATTTTAATTCTCGTTTGCAAGATGCGTGGGTGCGTGATTTTATCCAAGAGGATTACAAAACGTTGGTTTTTTTCTGATAAATGTATATTGGAAACATTTCTTTTCATTTTGCTCAACGGTTGAAGAAATGTGGCAGTGTTTTAAAGAAAGTCTGTTTAAAGGTATTATATTACATATCCTTTTAAAAACACCAAAACCTCAGAGTTAATAAAAAACCATATCCATTTTTGGTATATAACCAAAAATAAAAAGAAAACGGTGTGGCTTAATAACAAAAAAGAAAAACAATAGAACCGAACATAAATTTTTGTGCACAGAATACAAACAATTAATAAAAAAACTACCATATGTGTCTAGAAGAAAAAGTTTTAAATTCAAAAAATTTAAATAATTTTTACAAATTTGTCAATAGCAAAATTAAAATTCGAAAAAAATTTCTCCTTTACTAAAAAATCATGGTTCTTATACCACTAATGATAAAGGCAAAGCAGAATTATTTGCCCAATTCTTTAATTCTGTTTTTACTAAAGACAATGGAAACTTACCCAGTTGCAGCGTTTAAAAAATAGGTACAATAAAACACACGAACTTTCTAGAAAAAGATGTTTTAGCTGCAATTAAAAAATTTTCAAACAAATTATCAACAACGTCAGATGACTTTCTGGCATACTTTTTAAAAAAAAATTCCTGTGTCATTGTAAAACCCTTGTCTTCAATTTTTCAAAAGTCTTTTGATTCAGGAATACTTCCTGAACAATGGAAAATTGCTTTAGTAATTCTGATTTACAAAAAAGGATTTAAATCTTTAAAATAATTTCACTCACCTCATTTATGTGTAAGGCAATGGAACGGATGGTTAAAGATGAACTCTCAACCTTTTTTAATAAAATTTTGTCAAGGTGCCACTTTGCTTTAAGGTTAACAGCTCAACCATAACCGAAATGCTAGAAAGTTTGAATGATTAGACATTGGCTTTAAAAAACAACCAAAATACGGATATTATATATTTGGATTTTGCTAAAGCTTTTGATATGGTCTTTCATCAAAAACTTTTGCACAAGCTAAAAAATTTTTGGAGTGACAGGACGAACGCTCAAATAGATTGAATCGTTTTTAACTGACAGAAATTTTAAGGTTGTTAAAAATAACCACGAGTCTTCTCTGTACAAGGTAACTAGCTCCGTTTTAGGTCCATTTTTGTTTTTAATTTATATTAATGATATAATAGATTCGGTTCCTAATTCAAAAATAAAATTTTTTGCAGACGATGCGAAGGTCTATTTAATTTTTTTCCTGAAGATGAACAAGACAAAACCGCAAAACTACAAAAAGATCTAACCAAAATTGTTGAAAAGTCTAGAATGTGGTAGTTTCAGTTGGCAAAGCATAAATGCGAAATACTTCATGTTAACTCTAGGAAAGTAAAAACAAATAGGAATTATATTATTGGAGACAAAACTCTTGCCAAAGCAAAGGTAGTAAAAGACTAGGTATTTATTTATGTCTGAAACAATGAAATTTTCGTATCACTGCAATATAATTTCCAAAAAAGCTCTGAGAATTTTATGGCTTATATTTCGAATTTTCATTCTAACAA
>JASAMX010000467.1:0-48922 GCA_030248175.1 Microlaimidae sp. YZB2_3
CTGATATTAACACTGAATTTTCGACTGGATACAATTATGGAATCTTGGCTGACACATCAGAAAATTTTTAAAAAATTTCAGGTTTTTTTGCAAAAAAATACCGCAAACGTAATAACTCCACAAATACTGCACAAATTTTAACAACCAAGGTATCAAATAAAAATAAAAAAGCTTTTCTTTATATGCGTCATTTGTAAATTAAATTTTTATACTCATTGAGCAATTTTTCAATTACAAAATCACCAAAAAAACGCCATTTTTGGAAGTCCATATCCCCTAAACCACTAAAAATAATTATATTTTATATACCTGATATTTTGGCAAGAACATTTTGTGGGCTTTTGGGTTTTGTAGGAAGGTTATCACAGAAAAATCATCAAAATCGATGACAAGACGTTTAATTTTTTGCCGCACCTTTAAGCCAAAAATAAAAATAAATGTGAAAAGGTTGCTCAAGAAAATTTGAAATAATAGATTGCAAATATTACAGTTATTATCAAAGCTAAATGGGTTATTTTTTGATTTATGAATTGTATGTCAGCTACATTAACCCCCACTATATCTCAGTAACCAACCTTAAGATAAAAAGATGTTTTCTGTCATCAGGAGATTTAGCAAATAAATTTTGACTTAGAAAATAAATTTTTTTTGTTCTGGTAATGTTTTTTCTGATGTATTGGGAATTCTAAATGAGTTATTGAAAAAGCATGAATGCATGGAATCAATAATTAACAAAGCAACGTTTACAGATTGAACTGAACTGATAGCCAAGATTTTAAGCTACACACTAGAAACGCGAGGTTACGCTACACACTAAATATAATAAAAACGATGCATATACCCTCTTAAAGTTTTGTCACTAGTTTATATTTTTTTTAAAATTTTATCACTCTTATCAAGCCTTTGTGAAAAGAACTAAAAATATAATTTATTTGCTTGCAGTTTGGGTTGGCCAGATAAAAATACAAGTCTAATTAATGATGTAAATCAGTAAGTTTAGACAAAAATTTGCATACTATTTGGACTAGACTATAGTCAATACAAAAATGATGCGGACTGGCACAAAACTCAAACTTTGAAATGTTATATATCCATAACGGAGGTTAGAATATGTGCGGGACATATATGTGAACATAGCTTAGACTCTTGGCTATCTTTTAAAAAGGTTAGAAAAAAAAATTTTTTTGATGACGTCATCACTACAGCCAATCTGGTGAAAAAACCTGGTCCCAAAAAAAACAAATTTTTTATTAGTATGAGATAAGAAACGCCCTTTGGTGTGCTGTTAAAACATATTTTTCTGAGTTTTTTCTGAAAGTTTGAGCGAAATCGGCTCACAAGTTTTTCATATTGCGTTGAATGCATGTGGTTTTCACGATTCTTCGTGAATTTTTACCATGCTAATACACTGTCGGAATCATTTATTTTTTTTTGCTTCCTGCTTGAAGTGTGTATGATATTGATCATATTGTTATATATTAAATGTCCGCCAATTTTTATTCCTCACTTTTGACATAAAATTTTTTTTGGGGGTTGACCCCCTGGGGGCTAGGGGGGGGCAAACACGAATGCCAAAAACTTTTTTCAAAATTTTTTTTCAAAACCATCAAAAATGTAAAGTTTATCATATATGACGAACTTTTATATCTCGTTTGTGTAAAAAAATCTAATATTAAGCTTACAATAAGCTGTCAAAAAGGATGAATTTGAAATTTGAAAGGATTCCAAGCCCATATGCTGGCAGCAGCAAACCTTTCAATTAAAAAGTTTTACAAGAATAATAAACTTTAAAAGATTAGTTTTATATTTTTTTAAATTATTTTTATTTAAAATATTAGAAAATGGTACAAATAACCTTATGAAAACGCAACATCAATTTTTGTTAAAATTCCAAAATACTTCTTTACGTCAAGCAAATTTTTGTTATTATGTCATAGTTGATGATTTTTATTGGCTCTTCCGCAATTAAAATCACGCAATTGAGACCAGATCGCGGATTCAAACGTTTTTACACAAAAAATAGCATTACTCTAAAAAATTACATTTGGATATTGGCAAAAGTTGAAAACATAATTATTAGAAATTTGTTTTTGTGTTGACAAATGGGGAAACATGTTTGCAAGTAAAAAAAAACACTTAAAAAAGAGCATTTTTAGCTGCGATATAGTTTAGTAGGATTTTGACTTTAAAAATATTGTTTTCTATCAAAATAACCAGGAAATTCAAAAAAAAAAAAACTTTTAAGGCTTATTTTTTTTTGGCTGCTGCCAACATATGGGCTTGGAATGCTTCCAAATTTTAAATTCATCATTTTTGACAGCTTATTGTAAGCTTAATATTAGTTTTTTTTACACAAACAATATATCAAAATTCGTCATATGTGATAAATTTTAAATTTTTGATGGTTTTGAAAAAAAATTTTGAAAAAAATTTCAGCATTCATGTTTGGCCCCCCTAGACGCGGGGGTCAACCCCAAAAAAAAATTTTAGGTCAGAAATAAGGACTAAAAATGGACGAAAATTTAATATATAACAATATGATCAATATCGTACACACTTTGAGCAGGAAGTAAAACAAAATAAATAATTTGGACAGTGTGTTAGCGTGGCAATAATTTGCGAAAAATCGCAAAAACCGCGCGCATTCAACGCATTATAAAAAAATTTGAGCGAGCCGATTTCACTCAAAATTTAGAAAAACTCAGAAAAGTATGTTTTAACAGCATACCAAGCGGCGTTTCTTATTTTTATTTTCTAAATTTTTTCATACTAATCAAAAGTTTTTTTTTGTATGGGACCAGGTTTTTTCACCACATGGGCTGTAGTGATGACGTCATTAAAAAACATTTTCCTAACCTTTTCAAAAAATACCCAAGAGTCTAAGCTATGCTCCCCTATATGACCCATATATGCTATGAAAATTCGTGAAAAATCACAAAAACCGCGCGCATTCAACGCATTATAAAAAAAAATTAAGCAAGCCGATTTCGCTCAGAAACTTTCAGAAAAAAAACTTAGAAAAATATGTTTTAACAGCATACCAAGCAGCGTTTCTTATCTCATACTAATAAAAATGTTTTATTTTTTTGGGATGTGATGACTTCATCAAAAAACATTTTTTCTAACCTTTTCAAAAGATAGCCAAGAGTCTAAGCTATGCTCCCATATATGTCCCGCACATATTCTAACCTCCATTATGGATGTATAACATTTCAAAGTTTGAGTTTTGTCACCAGTCCGCATCATTTTTGTATGAATTATAGTTAGTTTTTGTCGTTTATAGCCAAATTGGTTCAGGTGATATCCTTCAGCAACCTGACCGCATCTACTGGTCTGTCACATAGATCTTCTAAATTGAGTTAGGGGCCATATAAATAGGTTGTTAGGGGCCATATGAATAGGTGTTTGACGTCATTAGGTTTGCCCCTGCAGTGGGAGCATTTATTCTTAATAGAATTGTTGATTCTGCATTTGAATGAGTTGAGACAGTGGCAATGTCTATAGACTAGTTTGGAATGGGCGTGTTTTACTGTACGAGAGAGGGTACAAAAAGAAAAAAATAAAATTGAAAAAATGTTAGCTTTCTTAGTTTCTTAAGTTTAAACCTATACTTCATAAAAATTGCTACACGATGATATGTTTCATTACGTTGAAGGGCTGTAATATATCAGTTTGTGCTAAATAAATTTTTTTTTTAATTAAACGTAACAATAGTTTAAAATCACCACTAAAATAGTATTATCCTGAACAGTGGTTTTGAATTAGTAAAAATAAAGATGAAATTTGTGCTTTTAAACTAAATTTAAACCTACATGGTTTTTTTAATGTTTTGCTTGTAAAACTATTCAAAACTTAAAAATTAATTTTAAAAAGTCCATTCCAAACTTTTAAATTAAGCATTTTCTGTAATTGAAACATTAAAAAACTGAAAAACAAGCGCGCCAGCGGCGCCATACCTGCGAAGCGGCAAAAAACTAAAAATCCCCAAAAACTGCTTTTGCTTTTGCAATATTTATAAAGTATTTAGGAAATTTTGAAGAGAAGGGATCGAGATTTTAAACCAATAAATATTTGAAATATTTTAAACTGTAAAATGTACCAGTCGCATGCTGTTTGTTAATTTTCCCTCTACATATGATTGGCGCTAGTAGTTATGTACCTTCTTCCTAACACTAAAAAACCCTTATCTCAACCTAGTCTATATCTAAGTTATGCCAGGAAAGTTTTAAACTTCTTGGGGAGTTGCTGCTCGCCTATGTTGATTTGTGGCAGTATTTTTTTTAATAACGCATTAGGCTGAAGTTGTAAAATGATTTTTGACAAAGTATGAGTGAATGTTTGATGGTTTTTTCCATAAGCGAGGAGTTGTAAAAACTTTTGGCCATAGGTCCGAAATTTTTCTGAATGGTATGTTTAATCTCTCTTGGTCTATTTTAATTGGCTTTATTTTGTAAATGGATGTGTTGGCTGTATGGTTTTTGCTAAAAATTGTGTTAAAAGAAGATTGGTGTGGTTTTCTATTGCTAGGACTATAGTCTCTTGATGAAGGTAATTGATTGGGGCAATTTTTGGCAGCCGGTTGCTATTCTGACAGCCATGTTTTGTGTGAATTTTAGTTTTTGAAAATAAGGTTTCAATAAATTGAGTGACCATATTGGGGCTAGGTAGTTGAATATTTGGCGGCTTATAGCTTTGTAGAAGGTTACCATTGTTTCTTTTTGTTGGCCCCAGCCAGGTGTCAGCCAGGGCTTTGAGAATGTTTTTGCGCCTGGACGCTTTCTTGTTTATATTGGTAGTATGGTTATTGGAGGTTTGTTTTGGATCAAAAGTGACGCCCAGGGTTTTGGGGTTTTTGTTAAGTGGCAAAAGTCTGTTGTTTATGGTCACCTTTCAGTGGTAGTTAAATTCTTGTGATGAAAAAAAGATGGTAGCTGTTGACATTTCTGTTGATAGTTTGAGGTAGTTTTTATCCAGATATTGCTTTAAAATATTAAGGTAGTTAGTGAGTATGAGTTCCATTTCAGTTCTCTTGTTTCCAGTGGAGTAAACTGTGGTATCGTCAGCTTAGGAGACTATTTTGACATTACTTGGTGGTGGTCGTAGGTCCAAAATATAGAAATTAAAAAGTATTGGTGAGATTACAGAGCCTTGGGGACTCCTGTTTTAACTAACCTGGCTTTGAAAATTGAGTCTCTGAAAAGTGTTTTGCTGGTTTTGCCTGTAAGGTAACCACTTAGTCATCTGATGAGATAGGCTGGAAGTGTGCAGTTAGCTATCTTGGTTATTATAATAACGATGCCAATTGTGTCAAATGCCTTGGTGAGATCCAGGGCAGCTACTATTGTATGTTTAGGTGGGGCTTTTTGGTTGAATCCAGTGGATATGTCAGTTGTAAGTTGAAGCAGTTCAGTAGTTGTTGAATGTTTGAGTTTGAATCCGTGCTGATCTGGGTGCTGTTTTAGATGTTGGAGAAGGATCGGTTGAATTATTTCTTTTAAAACTTTGATAGCTGGACAGAAAAGAGAAATTGGTCTGTAGAACGTTAAAATGTTAAGATCCTTTCCAGGTTTTAGCAGTGGTATTATGAATGAAGTTTTCCAAACGTTTGGTATGCTATTTGTTTTAAATGAAAGATTAAACAGATCAGTTAGGTAATTGATTTCATGAGAACCAAGGTTTTTGGGGAGAAAAATATTTAAATTGTCTGTGCCAAAGGGTTTTGAGTTGTTTGTGGTTTTTGTTGCTTTTTCAACATCTGCTAGTGTAATTTCGGCTGGTTCCTGGTTAAGATTTTTCGTATTTCTGAAAAATTTGCGGTTTTCTTTTGGAGTTTTAAAAAGTTTATTTGGTGTAAATTGTTTTTAAATTTGTTGGCTAATTCTAAATAGTTATTGATTTGTATTCGTTTAAAATTTATGGCTGAGTTTGCTGGGGTTGAGGATTTATTATTCAGTGATTTTATTGTTTTCTGGAGTTTTGTGGGATTGGCTTTGTGGCTGAAGGTATCCAAAAAAATTTCATTTTTAATAGTATTGGAGCGAATTTGGTTGTGAATAGTGTTGTTGAGCTCTTGTATCTCAAAGAAGAGTGGGTCGGTCCGATGAAGTGTGTCACGCTCTTTGATGAGCTGAATTATCTTTGGAGTTCAGTTAGGCTGAAAACTTTTGTGACAACCGGCAGGGATAGGAGTAAACAATGGAGCTTCTACAAAGCGACTCTAACCGCAACAGAAAGGATTCATCCAGGAAGGTAAGGTTGATACCATTCAACTTTTTCCAGAGCACAGAGGATTTCCACTTCCTGCCTGAGCTTGACTGCATTCAGTTATTTATCTAGTCCAGAAAAATTATCTAGTCCCATCTAGTCCAAAAATAATCAAAACTATCTACTACTAGTCTAGTAGTACTTTGCTTATCTAGCCTAAAATACAGGTGTGCATTGCTGGGAAATTTAATTTTAGCCGCGCCTTAGTTTAATACTAAAGGTTCAAAAATCGTTTAGCCTTAGCTTTAGTACTAAGCCCAAAAAAGGCTTAGTACTAAAGCACTTTAGCTTTAGCTTTTGCCAAACTGACAAATATGGACATATTCGTAAATTTTAAATATTATCCCTGTTTTAAAGTAATACTTAGCATAACATTGTTTACAAGTTTACAAGTTTACAGTAAAAAACTCAAGATTAAAGACGTTTTTAACGTTTCTTCAATTAGATTTTAATTTTATTTTAAAAAAATATTATTTTAGGGTTAATTTTATAGTTTTGAAGTGTGTTTTGTTTTGTACACGTCAAGATTTTAAAGACGTTCAAAATGTCATATAGTATTTGTGATACGTCATAAATGTTTTGATCTGTGGGAATGGTTGTGGGAGGAGCTGTTTTAGCCAATTAGCGCTTGAAAAAAATTACTTTTTTTCCTAAGCGCTAGTTGGCTAAAAGTAATTCTATACCTTTATAACTCTGTGAAAATATTTTTTAACAGTAAAGAACTTCCGTTTAAATGTGATGGTTTTGACCATCGTTTATTGCAATGTTTATCTTAAAATGTAAATAGTCATCAAAAATGGTTAACTATCAATAATATTTTTTGAAATAAATATAAATAATATAAATGTTTTATGTTAATGTTATTTTTGTGTATTCTATGGTGTTCTTTTTCTTTAAACAACGCCATATACAAATTATTTTTATATTTTCTTTACACCTTTGTGAACATTATATTAATTGATGTGATCCTCCATAATTGTCTTGACATTTAACTTTTATCTTTTATATATATCAAAAATTTATAAGCAAATATCCAAATAATAGGAATTTATAGAATTTTGAGTATTACCCTTTGTTAAGGAACATCATAAAAAAGAACTAAATTTTACTGAATAAATTTCACTCCGCACATCTCGACTTATGTCAACATGAGATTTGTAAATTTTTTTCAGACCAATATAATTTTTCTTGTAAATTCCAACAGCAAAGTCTCCTAATCCATTCCAATCTTCCATCTAGAATTTAAGTAAGTTTTTTTTATTTAATAAGTCTTAATTGGCTGCTTTGAAGTATTAAAAATATAGTTTCAGTACATATTTTTTTTATTATTCTTACAAATAGATTTTATAAAAATCCTGCTGTTTTAGCAACTATAAAAATAATTATTAGCAAGAATACGTTAAATTCAATTAATTAAAAAAATAATAATACAAAACAAATAATAATCATATGCGATATGTGTGGGTCCTAACGACATGCATAGGTTTGCATCACGCTGGTAAAAATCCATTGTTCTAAATGGAAGTAATCCCCCACCATAAAAAGACGTCTGGCGCAAAAAGGGACGCCCGGATTTATCTAATTTTAGCAGTGCGGGTGTCCTAAAATATGTTTTCCCCATTACAAAATCCTCACCCCCGTGGAAGATTTATTTTGGTTTAGGCCAGAACAGACATTCCCCCTTAAAATATTTATTCTCCCCCTGTGTTAAAGCATACCGCAAAAATTCCTAACAGAGAGGGGAAGGTTTATTCTGGTGTTTACTCTCCTAAAAAGTAAAACTAAAAAGTCGAAGTGGGGAAGGTGGTATTGTCACAAGCACGGTTTTGTATTAAAAAAAAGAGTACTTTCGTTTTGTACTCCTTTTATACATAAATAGCCTATTTTAACATATAAAATTCTATATTTGTGCTAACAAACTTAAATAAATGATTTAATGTGAGTTTTGTTTGGAAACCAAATCGCCTCTGATCCCTCTCTATATTTCAAACTGGTCTACCCCGGGTGGACCCCCCCTAAAAAGCTAGGAGGGTACGGACCCCCCCCCCCCTTGGACCCCCTCCTAGTTTTCAAAGGGCCATTTACCCAGGGTAGCCACCCCCACTAGTTTGCCAGACCATGCTCATGCATGGGGGTTATCCCCAAAAAAATCCCAACTATAGCCAACACCCTCCCTAAACTTTGGGGATACTTGGGACACCCTCCCCCCTAAAATTTGGGGTGGTTCCAGAACTAAAAACGCTAAAAATGGGATATTTGGCATTTTCCCAAAAAACATTTTTGGAACAACCCCCAATTTTTTGGAGACGGGTATACCCCCAAAATGCAAGGTGCTGATCACCTATGTATACAACACCCCTGAAATTTGGCAGGTGTTCCAAAATTTTTTTTGGGGTATACTTCAAATACTTCAATTTTAGTTTTTAGTATTGAGTGATCCCCAAGTTTTAAGGGGCGTGTCTGTGGTCCCTTCAAATTTTAGGGGGCGTGTCGGCTATATTTAGGATTAAGGGATGTATAACCCTCAGGTTTATGGAACTTACCTCCGATGACCTCTGGTAGGGGAAGAGCTTACCTCTGACGACCCCTAAAAAGTCGGAACTTATCTCCGTTACCTCCGCTAGGGAGGAACTTACCTCCGTTACCTCTGCTAGGGAGGAACTTACCTCCGATTGCCTTTTTAACCAACCGATGGAAAAAAGGGGCGTCAAATGGAGGCGTTTAACATTAAATTTTTTGGGTCTAAACTAAAGTTTTCATGAATTTATGTAAAAAAATTGTACATTTGCAACTGAAAAAAAATCGCATAGTATGTGGAAATTTTCTGGCTAAATTTCAATCAATTTTGTTATCTATTCTGGTTTTTATTAATTAGAATTTTTTAGACACTCACCTTTTTGGAGCACGCATTGAACTCTGAAGCTGCGCTTTTGAACCAATTTCGTGCGCGCGGAGCTGTTGTTTGGGGGTTTTTATTTTTGCAGCCGCTTATGATTTTTTGTTATCAAGAATTAGAAAACAATTTTACCAAGCAACTTTTATAACTTTTTTTTAATACATTATGTTTATAGGGGTTTACTATTTTCTGTGCACTCATTATTTTGTTTTTCTTGCACAACAAAATTTTGGAGTCAATACTTGGTTTTTTGCACAGTGATATTAAGTTCAAAATCCCTGCTTTAGTTTATATCAACTTTTTTTGAACCAACAAGACAATCAAAATCTCTGGATTTGGTTTTGTTCAACGATGTCAAATTTTTTGACCAAACAAAAATCTTGCCAGGTTTTTCAAATTCTGATCACAACTTGGTAAAGTTTACAATTAACAAAGCAATGTTCTCCAATGAGAATCAATTACAAACGTCATTAATGCTTGATTACGTTAAAGGATATTATGAACTTTTCTCAATGTATTTGTCAACTATTAATTGGGAAAATATGTTTTCAGTGTGTTCTACAGTTGAAAAATACTGGCAATGTTTTAAAAACGTACTTATTCAAGGGATGCAAACACATATGCCTGTAAAAATAGTTAACAAAAAACAAATGGCAAAAAGTTTCCACGTTTTATAAAAAAATTACAAAATAAAAGCTTAAACAATGAAAAAAATTAAAGAAAAATCAAGAAAACATAGACCAAAGACCCTATTCCCCGGATATGTAAAGAAAATAATATTTTTACTGTAGATGATAAAGAATAAACTAAAGTTTTTGCTGCTTATTTTAGCTGTATGTTTACAAAAGACGATAATAATTTACCCGATTTTTCACCATCAAAAATAGGGATTCTTGATAATGTGTCATTTAATGTCAAAAAAGTATTAAAAGCCATTAAAAAACTTCCCAATAAAATGTATAGAGCCCCAGATTGTTTGCCAGCTTTCTTTTAAAAAAATAGCATATGTAATCAATAAACCTTTGGCTATATTATTTAGATGATCTTTTATTATGGGTGTGTTCTCTCTATAAAAAAGGCCCAAAAAATAATGAACAAAACTACCGTCTAGTATCGTTGACTTCTTACTCATCTAAAATTATGGAGAGGCTTGTTAGAGATGAACCTTCATCTTTTGTTTAAATACTTTGTCTTGGTGCCAACATGGGTTTAAGGCTGGGAGTTTAACTATAACACAGCTTCTTGAAACCATGAATGAATAAACATTAGCTTTAAAAAATAAAAAAACCAAATAGATGTTGTATATTTAGACTTTACGAAGGCCTTTGACACTGTATCACATCCTAAACTTTTCTGCAAATTAAAAAAATATGGAGTTGGGGGCAAATTTTTGAAATGGATAAAAAGTTTTCTTTCTGATAGATATATGAAAGTTATATTTAATGATACAGAATCAAATAACTATAATGTAGAAATCTCAGTTCCACAAGGTTCTGTGTTAGGACCGTTTTTGTTTCTTGTCTACATAAATAATATTGTAAACCAAATTCAACACTCACATATTGAACTTTTTGCTGATGATGCAAAGGTTTACACAAGTTTTACTTTTGAAGATATAACAGAAAAAAATCAATTGCAGAAAGACTTAAATAATATAGCAGGTTTTTTCCAAAAATTGGCAATTAAAATTGTCTGAAACTAAATATGAGGTTCTGCATACTTCAAGTATACTTCAAGACGCTCATAATTTAAATAAAACTGAATTAGTAAAAGATTTAGGAGTTTACATTTCAAAAAATCTTCAATTTTCAGATTATTGTAAAACTATTGTTAAAAAAGCATTATAAATGACTTCACTAATTTTCAGGACATTTAATTTAATTTGTAAAAACGTTTACTACATATGTTAGGCCAACCTTGGAATACGCAAGTGTAATATGGAACCCATAATAATAATATGTGTAATATGTAATTTTTACAGCAAGACATAAAAATCATTGAAAACGTGCAATTTAGTTTTACAAGACATCTTTTTCAAAGTTGTAAACAATTGTATAAAACTTATGAGGAACGCCTCTGGCATTTACATCTTACCACGTTTCAGGACAGAAGAACTAATGCTAAACTAAAACTAAACTAAAACTTTAAGTCTTTAGTTTAAAGTATTACAGTTTTCTGCTCGAAAGTTGGGGCCTTTGAAGTATGTAAATTTTCTGCAAAGGAGTTGGGGTTTTTGAAGCCTGTTATTGTTTAAACAAAGAGTAATGGTATTTAGTTTAATTCGCCAAAGAAATCTAAGGACCCATAGAGGTAGGAATATTTTTTCTTTCTTTCAGATTTTTAGTAAATTAATTCCTTATATGTAATTATTTTTTGATGAGTATTTTTGAAATTTTTAAAATACTTTGACTTTGCTTTTTTGTGTACACTGAAGCATAACTTTATGTAGGGTAGCTGACTTAATTTCGGCCACCTTTTTTTATTTTTTTGGATAAGTTTTTTCTGGTTTTTCCAATCGACCCAAAATTTGGTCTAAAAATCAAACGATAGCTATTTTTGTTATTCCAGTACAAAAATTTAAAATTTATGTTACACTAAATGATCAGTGGAGGTTTAAATTTTTTTTAATAGTGACCAAAAATAAGGCGCGAGCCATTAACTTTGGAAACCTTTAAAAAACTGGTTCTAACTGTTGCCAAAACGAACAATAAAAATTTTTAAAGGTTGCAAATTTATCCTTAGGTATTATTGTTCTTGGTACCTATAACTAACAGCAAAAAACGGCAGGTTATTTCACCTAAAATTTAAGGTCGCCAAAATTAACGGAATCTTAAAATGCGATTTTAGTTAAACGCATGGCAAAATCCTATCAAAATCACTTTGCAATGAAGAAAATATCAAAACATGAAAATTAACAATTTTGAGCCTAAAATAGAAGATATTTTAAGATTATATAGTGCTTCGTTCTAAATTTGATGCAGTTTAAACACAAACCAAAAATTAAGAAAATCACAAAAAATTCAGAATAATGATAATGCAGAATAAAAAAAATAAAAAAAAGCTTTTGCAAAAAAACTTTATGCAACATTCATCCAGTTACTTTTGTGCTAGTTCTTGTTTGTTTTGAAAATAAGCCAATTTTCTAACACTCTAAATTGGTGGCCGAAATTAAGTAAGATATCCTAATTTACTAACTATAATTGAATTGTTTATGCTAGTGCGTGGTTGAACTCCCGTTTTGTTCAGCGTGCTTACTCCAAAACTAAATCTCTATTAAATAATAAATGCACTTCGTATATAGAATATTTAAAGGCTTTTTGATTTTTTTATTATTTATATGCACACACATATACAAATAGGTGTAATTGAAAAGAAAAAAATATATGAATTTTTTTTTTTGGTATAAGGAATTTATTTTTTCAACTCGTAAACTAGAAAAAGACCTAAAATTAAAATTAAAATTAGTATTTTTGTTTTAATTCTTATTATGTAGTATTAAAAACAAATGCTTATTATGTAGTGTTTTGAGCATTTTATTAAAATATCACAAATTTAATATTAAACGCGTCCACTTGACGTCCCTTTTTTCCATTGGTTGGTTAAAAGAAAGGCATTAGGAGGTAAGTTCCTTCCTAGCGGAGGTAACGGAGGTAAGTTCCTCCCTAGCGGAGGTAACGGTGGTAAGTTCCGACTTTTTAGGGGTTTTTGGAGGTAAATTCCTCCCCTACCAGAGGTCATTGGAGGTAATTTCCATAAGCCCGGGGGGGTTATACATCCCTCAATCTTAAATATAGCTGACACGCCCCCTAAAATTTGAAGGGACCACGGACACCCACCCCTAAAATTTGGGGATCCCTCTTTACTAAAAACGCTAAAATTAAGGTATTTGAAGTATACCCCAAAAAAATTTTGGAACACCTGTCGAATTTCAGGGGTGTTGTATACATAGGTGGGCAGACCCTTGAATTTTTGGGGGTATACCCGTCTCCAAAAATTTTTTTGGGGGGGGAGTGTTCCAAAAAATTTTTTTTGGGAAAATGCCAAATATTCCATTTTTAGCGTTTTTAGTTCTGGGACCCCCCTCCCCAAATTTTAGGAGGGAGGGTGTCCCAAGTATCCCAAGTTTAGGGAGGGTGTCCGCTATAGTTGGGATTTTTTGGGGAGATCACCCCCATGCATGAGCATGGACTGGCGAACTAGTGGGGGTGGCTACCTCGGGTAAATAGCCCTTTGAAAACTAGGAGGGGGTCCAGGGGGGGCGTACCCCTCTAGCTTTTTAGGGGGGAGGTCGACCCAGGGTAGACCAGTTTGAAATCCAGAAGGGGATCATAGGGGAGTTGGTTTCCAAACAAAATTCACATTAAATCATTTACTTAAGTTTGTTAGCACAAAAATAGAATTTTATATGCTAAAATAGGCTATTTATGTATGAAAGGAGTACAAAACAAAAGTACTGTTTTTTTAATACAAAACCGTGCTTGTGACAGTAAATTTTGACCTAAATTCATACCCCAAAATTGGCTCAAAAGGGGGGAGGAGGTTAATTTAGAATTCTAGAGGGGAGGGAGGTAGGCGGTAGGATGTCAAAATTTATAAATTTTGGGGGAAGGGGGCCCTAGATTTTTTCTAGAAGGGGTCAAAATTTAGGGGGGAGGGGAGAGGGTTGAGCCGACCCTAACCCCCCCCCTATGCTCATGTATGATAACCCCCTCAACCATAGGTGGCAGCCTCCCGAATTTTTGGGGGGTATACCCAGAACCCCAAATTTTGGGGGGGTGGGTGCCCCAAAAATTTTTTTGGGGTATACCTCAAGTATCCTATTTTTAGCGTTTTTAGTACTGGGACCAGCAAAATTTAAGGGGGGTGGGGTGTCCTGGGTATCCCCAAATTTTAGGGGGGTGTCGTGTCAGCTATAGTCAGGATTTTTGGGGGGTATAACCCCCCAACCCCCTTTTGCTGGAATGCAAGCTCTATTGTTTGCTGTTAATCCCAATAATTTTGAAAACTCCCATTATCGTGGTTTTTAAAGTCAGACAACTTAAAACCGTGTTGATTGAAGTTAAAATTAAAGGGAAATGGTGTAAAGCTGATATGTCATCCTGTGAGATTTTGCGGCTGGAGATTGTATGAAAGTTAAATTCTTTCTATTGCGCATATTTTGGTCAAAAAGCTATCATTTTGGCAATATTGTTCGTTTTTTTCAGGGAAAAATAAAATTAATGACAATACACATTTTAACATATTTGTTTGACTTAATTTTCTCTAAAACCAGTTTGATTTTGGCTTTTGACTTCTGGTAGACCCACAATTTATCCGAATTCTCTTATGTTTATTCTCTTAAGTATTGATATTTGTGATTTTTTTATTTTGTTGTTGATCAAAATAATCAAATTGAGCAGTTTCAATAGCTTTGGTTTATTTTCAAGTTTGGTTTAATGGTTTATTTTAGCTTTGTTGGAACTAGAGGTAATAGCTAAAAAAATGTTGTTTTCAAAAGTTTTATTTGTCAACAATTTTAAAAACAATTTGTCCACGCTTTTTCCCAAACAAATAAAAATACTAAGAAAAAATTGCTTTCAAAAGTTTTAATTAGTAAAAATAATTTTCATAATGAAAATAAAATCTCAAAAAAGTCAACTAACTTTGGCGTGTGAAACTAAAATTTTGATTAACTTTTTTTGTTTTTAAATAACATGATAATGTTTATTTTCCTCAGAAGCTTAATTACCTCATCGATTATTTTCTTATTATAGAAGTACACGTGACGAGAGGAGACAAGTATATTATATTGATATATTTTATTATATTGCTATATTGCTATAGTATATACTATAGTATACTATATATACTATAGTATATTATATTGCTATATTGCTCTTTTTATACCTATTAAAAAAGAACCGTGATAAGTTCCTAATTGATTATTTTGAAAAGCAAACTGACGTAAAGTCTGTCAGGCCTTAATTTCAGCTACCGACTGTTAATTTGCCATGCGTAAATATTATGAAATGAATTGTGTATGGTTGGATAGTATGTTATGTCATTTATCCAGGCCTTTGCAGTTTACTTCATAACTGTGCGCATCGCAAAAACATAATCTATGGCCGAAATTAAAGCCCAGTCCACTTTAAGTCAGTTATTCTAATGCTATTTTTTGCAGTGGGAAGCGGATCGATAGAAAATTACGGTGATTCCCACCGTCCTCAGCTGTCCCAAGCACCCCGGGACTCGTCTGTCCCATTGGAACCTGCCGAAAAATTGGCCAAAGGAAAATTGTCCACCAGGTACAGTACCCAATTTTTTTTACCAGAAACGAGTGTAATTATAATGGGGATTGTGAGCAGTTTTAACTTTTACTTTTGTGACCTACCTGTACCGGCAATTAAATCAATGACGATTAAAATAAAACATTAATATGACCTTATTATTATTTTGCAATAATTCTAATTAACGCATATAACGCATATTTCAGCAAAATCGAATATTTTCTAATCAAATTTGCGTGTTTTTTTTTGGTAAATCTACTAATTTTTTAAATTTTTTTTCCTAAAAAACTGAGTCTTTTTTATAGTAAACATTTTTTTTAATTTTTCAATAAAAATATTTTTTTGCCATATGATGTATACAAAACTTTTATTATTAAACTAGCGGAACATTCCGTTTTAATTATAAGAAGGTAGTTGCGTTTTAATAAAAAATGCGCATAGTAAAACATCTGTTACGTAGAAGACTAGTGCTGACTTGAATCAAAAACTTTAAAGAAAATCTACACATTTTATAAAACAAATAGCTATAAGTTTTATTACTTTAAATATTTTAACTTCACAAATTCCAAATATTAATTTAAGTTTTATAGTATTTTTTCACATTTTATAGGTTTATTATCAAATATTTTTTTATTTTCAGATACAATATGAAAATGAAAAGAATTAACTTAAAAGAAGAAGCTAGAATAGGCCGGCCTAGTTAAGCTATAAAAAATGAAAGTAAAAAAAGAAATACCAAAATGTCCAGGCCTGAGGATTGATATAATGGTTTTTCTGTATTTTCTTCTTTTGGATTTTTATTATCATTAAACCGGCGGCTGGTATTACTTGCTTCTGACTATAATAAACTATATTTATTAATATTTAAGTTTTTGTTGTTTTCATTTTTGGTTTACAAACAAGATGTTTTTTGGTTTACCAGTAAAATGTTTAAGATTATTTGTATATTTTAAAATAGATACCACTTGCATACTTGAGACGTACATTTCTATGGAGTAACCGTTACTTCAAATCAAGGTTGGTGAAAATTTGGTTAGTTTTATTTGACAAAACCCAGCTGAGTGGAATACTTTTTTTCTTTCTGTTGTTTAAATAACATTTTCCAAAATGGCTGATAAATGCTAAAGCCCAATTTACAGATTAGGTTTATGGAAGAGATTTAAGGTCTAAGCTAGGTTGTTTTTGATTAAACATCACAGTTAAAAATCCTCACTAAATAAATAGGATTTTTGTAAACAATGATTTTGAATTAGCAAAAATAAAATTAAAATTTGTGCTTTGAAACTTGTTTTAAACCTACATAGGTTTTTTAATGTTCACTGTTGATGACAGCTAGCTGTCATCGACCTAGCGTTTCTGCACTAGGTTGATGACAGCTAGTGTGAAGACACACGGCTAAGTTGAGAATTTAGGGTTTTGGTTTAAGTTTTAGAAGCAAAAATCTAAAGTTTTAACCTTATGTTGACTATATGACAAAATTAAAAGCTATATTCCACAAAAATCAATTGTTGATAGTTTCATTTATCGATTTTAGAAAATTGTAGACTTATAAATTCGTTTAATGAACAAAAATATCATAATAAAAGTGTTTTTATACCTTGGAAATGAATGTTTTGATTAAATTCATTACCCATAAATATTTAAGTTCTTATTCACACTAGTTTGTTTTACAAAATTCCTTATAAAAAAATATTTTGTTCTATTTTTATAGTTTCAGAGAAAATCTAGAAAGCAAAATTTTCTGTTTAATTTTGTTGGAAAAGATTATAAACCGTTTTTTTATCTGTGTGCCCATAAATGTTTATTTACGATCTTTAAATTTATCATCAAACGATTAAAGTCCAAAAGCATTGTTCACAAAAAAATATCTATTGTTTATAGTGTTGGTGTGTATGATCTGTTGTCGCTTTGTTGGGGTGAAAGACACGTTTTCCTAGCAATAATAAGGCATTTAACGCATGACATGCAATTCCTATAATTTCACAATCACATGAATACATACAAACACACACACATACACACACACACACACACACACACACACACACACACACACACACACACACACACACACACACACACACACACACACACACACACACACACACACACACACACACACACACACACACACACACACACACACACACACACACACACACACACACACACACACTTATGTATATTGCATACTTAATGTATAAACTGAGTTCCAGCGCAAGGTGCCTATGCAACACAGTATCATACCTTCTTGGTAGAAACAAGCACTTGTTGTCCTGGTTTTAAAAAAAGGAGCATTGTGTCTCAAAGAAAATTATTGTCCCATATCTCTGACATGTATATGCTGTAAAATCATGGATAGTATTGTTTGTGATTTATTAAGCAAATATTTATTCAATAAAAAATTAATAAACCTGCAGCAGTATGGATTCTTAAAGCACAAATATGTAGGATTGAAACTGCTGAGCGCTTTTTCGGACTGGGTCAAAGCTCTTGATAAAAAAAATTCAGTTGACGCAATGTATATTGATTTCACAAAAGCGTTTGACTCAGTAAGTCATCAAAAATTTTTAAAAAGTTGTCTGCGTATGGAATAGGCAATGAAATTCATGTTTGGATTTCTAGCTTTCTTTCAAATTGGTCTCAAAAAGTAATCTCAAATGAAACCTCCAATATTTATAGTTGTGATTATGCATCTTCAGCCCCAGTAGACGTCTCTAGCGGTGTCCCGCAGAGTAGTGTGCTAAATCCTTAATTCAAAATACCCATATAGTTTAAATGGCAATATAGTTGTACAATCAAATATTGTTAAAGATTTAGGGATGCTCGTTTTGTCAGATATGAAGTTCTCACAGCACTGCTCTACTATTGCAGCTAAGGCACAAAAAAGAATAGCAGTTCTGTTCAGAACCTTTCAAACTTGTAATATGTATCGACTGCTGTGTGGTTATAAGTCATTTGTATGCCCTTATTAGAGTTCAAAACATAATCTTGGAACCCTTATCTCATAAAAGATTTAGAAGGCCTAGAAAAGTCCAAAAATCATTTACAAGAAGATTATATAAACCATGTTTATGTAAGCTATTCCTTTTCTCATGTAACTACAAAACACAATTAAATGAATTTACAAATTCTTGAGAATAGACGTACAGTTAATGACTTAATCTTATGTTATCTTATCTTATGTGTCTGCAAAATTTTTTAAACTTTCTGAAATCTGCAAATTTCAATTTATTTTTGAACTCAAAAAGTGGTTTGGATTCAACCACAGTTTTTGGAAAAGTATTCCAATATTTGGTAGTTCAAGATTTAAAAGAAAATAAAAAGAAGTCTCTTGAGCTTTTTGGAAGAGCAAGCTTAAGATTTTGTGGTCGTTTTTGTCAATAAAATTTGTTCATTGTTAAAAGTTGGCAGAGTTTAGATCATTTAAGTTGTTTAGAATGTTGTAACACATATATAAATCCAGCTTAATTCTTTGGATTTCCAAAGGTTCCATCTAAAGAAATTTTAAATGTTTACAATAGTTATCTTCTAGAGGCCACATCTTTGATATAAACGACAAGTACATCTTTGCACATCTTTGCACGTTTTCTATAACGTCGATATCTTTGCATAAATATGGAGACCATACTTGTGAATAGTATTCTAAAACCGGACGAGCAAAAAACTCAAAAGCAGTTTTTAAGGCTGCAATGTTTTTTTGTTTGAAAACTTGGAAATAGCATATTAACAATGGATAATGCTTTTTTGGCAACAATATTACAATGCTCAGAATGTTTAAAGTTTGAGCTAACTTTAACACTCAAATCTCTTGTTTCCTTATTTTTTTTAAATGTTTTACCATTTATATAAAGATTTTGATAATTATTTTCATACCCTAGGTGTAATACACTACATTTATGGTCAGCAACTTGCAGTTGCCATTTATGAGCCCAAGATCTCCATCGTTATCTGTATGATATGATTATTTTCATATTTGTCTCTGTTTTGATATATTTTCACATCGTCTGCAAAAAATTTGCAAGTGACGTCATCTACAACATAAGTCTATAGTTGTTGGGTCACTGGGACATCTTTTTTTGAAAATCAGAATTACATCAGCAAGTAGCCAGGAAAAAGGTAATTTATGTATTTTAAAAGAAACTGAGAAAACCGTAGCTAGCGGCTGGGAAATGAAAAACGGCTTATTTTTTAAAAACAGCGGCTGGAATGTTATCAGCAGATCTTCTAATTAATTTTTTTCAAAACTAATTTTTTTGCTTCTTTAATGTCTTAAAAACAATTTCCTTAGTAAATGTCCTTATATTTTTGTTTCTGAGTGTAATGGTTATTTTCTGGGTAGATCCGCGTTGATTTTATTGTCTAACGTAAAGTTTTTATAAAAACATTTATTGTAAGTATCACATTGCTTGTCAAGCTCGATAGTCAGTGTACCATCAGTTAATTTGACAGGAGTTGTATAATTTCCACCATAGAAATTATATCTTTGCTTTTGAACATGTTTAAAAAGGTAAGATTTGTTATTTCCAGATAAAATTTTATTTTCTAGTTTTTCATTAAATTTAGCTACCTCAGCTTTTTAACGATTATTTAACCTATTATTTCCTTAGTTTTACGAGTTTTCCACAAACGCTTTTTTCTTAGTAAGATATTAAGAATAAGTTTTGGGTATCTATTTTTGGGTTTAGATCTTAAGTTTTTTAATTTCACAAAATGCTTAATGGCTATTCAATATGCGTTTTTAAAAGATTCCAGTGATTTTCTACACAAGAACTACACTGGAAAAGTCCAACAAAGTCAATAGAGTTTAAATAGGCGTTCATAGCTAACCAATCAGCTTTCTTAAAGTTTGGTACTGATTTTGAGGTATTAGTTTTTTTTACCTATTTGGGTACCACAAAATAGAAATTCAATGCTCTTATGGTAGCTACAAAAAGTGGTTCCTGTGCACAAACATTAGTAACATGAAGCTCTTCATTATACAAAATTATATCCAAAAATTGCGTTTTGCCTTGAAATTTGTCACTGTGATTTTGACAAGGTGAGGACGGTTGTTTTCTGCCATTGGTCAAAACGTTCCCAACCTCTCATCGCACAAACGTGATCCCAATGTTTTCCTAAACCTATATTATCGACAAACATTTTTTTAAATCAGCCAGCAGTTCATTTATCGTCTTGTTAGTTGTTTCAGGTAAATTTGACAGAACTAGCTTAGTTTTAATTTCTTTTTTTGTTCAGTACCTCTTTAACAGCATAGTATACCGGTGTCTGGGACGCCGGAATTCCTTTTTTCAGGGCAGAGGCATAAGACGACGACAAAAGTATCTCCAATTGTATAAAGAATTTTCGGCAGAAGCCAGAGAACCGAGTTTCTCAAAATAGCAGGAGTGTCTTCATTAAGTTTTGATTTAATTTGGCTGATTGCCAAACCGGTATGAGATATTTCACTCAATAGGTCCTAAAAATGTTAATGGATCTTCTGAAGCGCAAGAAAATTTTCTTGGCGACACACCTCCTTGGGGAGACGAGCAAGCCGGTTTATTGCAGTAGAAGCGAAACAAAAAGTTCAAACAAAAGTTTGGTTGATATGCTAAGTTTGAAATTTGTCAAACCCAGGTACTTAAAATGAACCGATTCACGATAGTTATAGCATCTTACATGCGATGAATAGAGCTCGCCGGTTGGTCTACCTCACAAACTGCAAGAATCAGGATCATTTCCAGAATTGTTAATGACTGAATCCGCTGATAATTCATTGGACAAACTCATGGTGATAAAAAGAAAGAGAGTCATTAGAGTCAATTCAGTTAATGCAAAAGTCACCACTCTTCGCAATTAACAGAAAACTGCCCACACGAAGATATTAAAGGCTGTGTCAATCTACAAAGACGACAAAAAAATTGAAAGAAAAAGAATAAATGGCGTTAGTTTTGCAATACCAAATGCATTTTCAATGACCATGACATTTTCTGTACATCTTTTTTAGAATTCAACGAGTTTTTTTTCATATCAAATTAGAAATTAAATTCAATTAACAATACAAGGCGATTCAATAATTTCAAAATTTTCTTCTTGAGAAAATTCTCTTACTTTGCGCACGCACACGCGCACGCGCACGCCCACGCCCACGCGCACACAGACACATACACAGAAACACACACACGCGCACGCGCGTGTGCACGCCCACGTGCACACAGACACACACACACACACACACATACGCAGTAATACACACACACACACACACACACACACACACACACACACACACACACACACACACACACACACACACACACACACACACACACACTACTACTACTTCAAAGACAGCTGGGAAAAAATGCGATAAGATACAAATAGGCTTTAAGGTTTTATCATGATAACATAGAAAAAGACACAATTGAAAGTCAATTGAATTGTAAAACAGTTTTTTAAACAAATTGTAAAACAGTTTTTATAAATACGTAAATAAAAAAATTAAGCTCAAAAAGTTTTGAAATAGGTGATCTGAATTAATAAAAAATTGAATTAAGCACAATTGAAAAACAGTTTTTATAAATACATAAATAAAAAAACTAAGCTCAAAAAGTTTTGAAATAGGTGGTCTTAAAACAGAAAATGGTTTTATTACAAATGACGCCCTCAAAAAATGTAATATATTTAATAAGTACTTCAGCAGCGTTTATACAGTCGACAACAATATTATGCCTGATTTTCCCAAAAACCTTAATAATAATGAAGGTATTTTTTTAGTTGAATTTCCTGTAACCTAAGTGGAAAAAAGTGTAAAATCTTCCTTAAAAAAATCTCATACACCTGACGGCATTCCATTAGTTTATCTTAAAAATGTTGCTTCTCAAATTTCTTGCCCATTAACTAAAAATTTTTGAATTGTCTATAGGCACCTTGCTCCAGAACTCAGTTTATACATGAAGTATGCAATGTACTGCAGTGTCACCATAATGTCACCATATTTCCTACGTATCTTTCATTATTATGCAGATCAACAGATCAAAACTTTTCATGCTGTAAAATCATAAAGAGTATTGTTTGTGATGCATTAATCAAATATTTACTTGATAAAAATAAAGAAGCCCGAACCAGTATGGATTCTTAAAAAAAAATTCTGTAGGATTGCAACTGCTTAGCACTTTTTTTAACTGGGTCAAAGCTCTTGATAAAAAAAATCAGTTGACGCAATGTATATTTATTTTGCAAAAGCGTTGACTCAGTAAGCCATCAAAAATTGTTAAAAAAATTTTCTGCGTATGGAATAGGCTATAAAATTCATGTTTTGGATTTCTAGCTTTCTTTTGAATCGGTCTCAAAAAGTAATCTCAAATCATACTTCCAATATTGATAATTGTGAATATGCATCTTCAGCCCCAGTAGACGTCTCTAGCGGTGTCCCGCAGGTTAGTGTGCTGGGCCCTTAATTCAAAACACCCATATAGTTTAAATGGCAATATAGTTGTACAATCAAATATTGTTAAAGGTTTAGGCTTGCTCGTTTCATCAGATATGAAATTCTCATAGCACTGCTCTACTATTACAACTAAGGTACACACAAGAATAGCAGTTCTGTTCAGAACCTTTCGAACTTGTAACATGTATAGACTGCTGTGTGCTTATAAGTCATTTGTACGCCCTTTATTAGAGTTCAAAATATATTTTTGGACCCTTATCTCAAAAAAAGATGTAGAACGCCTAGAAAAAGACCAAAAATCATTTACAAGAAGATTATATAAACGATGTTTCTTTCTCATGCAAGCTACAAAACACGATAAAAAGAATTAAATTTACAAACTCTTGAAAATAGATGTACAGTTAATGACTTAATTTTATGTTTAAAAAAGTTTCAGAAAGATAATATGCTCAGAAAGATAAATTATCTATATTTTGTCCTTTAGATTTACCTGTTTTTCCCACACGTGGGCCAGAGACTAATAGGTGTCTTCAGGCTCCTATTAGCAGAATGATCCCGCAGAAAATCTTCCTCTTTTGAAAAAAAGAATAGTCTCTTTACGGTCAGATAAAAACTTCTATCACAAGTGAAGACAAGGTTTCTTTAAATAAAACTGCAGGTTCCTTAGGTACTTTTGTTTCATTGTTTAAGACTAGAATTGATCTAAACACGTTGTTGCATTTCTTGGAGGATGATCGCAGAAGGCCAAGTGAAGGGCGTCATGGAAAAAAAGAGGATAGAGAAAAAGAGCGCCAAAAAAACGCTGCTGAAAAACAAGTTCCAGTAAAATTAGTGAGCAAGCGAACCCAGTGCTGATGGAACTGCTGCAGTGTTGACGGAATTTGATGGAATATTTCTTGATTCACCTTTATTATAGTAACCTTTTAACATTCACATTCACTCTTTCTCCTTTTCTGCACTGTTTCTCCTTAACAAATGGGACAAAATACTGATATTTTGGTAAAGGTCGTTTGGGACAAGCCTCCTTTAAAACTAAGTGAAAAACTTAAGGAAAATTTGGAATCAACATGAGAAATAATAAAACACGTGTGTCCAGAGGCAAAGACAAAAATTATATGGTTGAACAATTTGATTCAGCTACTTGAATGACATCTAATAATATTCATTGAAGAAAACAAGAGTCCCAAAAAGTCGTCACTAGAATCCGATGATCAGTTAGAAACTTTTGATTCAGTCCCAACAGCAAACGCACTTCTCCTGCAAAAAAGACGACTAGAGTGCATTTTTTGCTCAGGTACTCACCAAAGTGATTCATGCCAAACTGTAAGTGATGCCGCTAAAAGAAAAATGATTGTCTACAAAAAGAAAGTATGTTTTATTTCTCTTAACACAGGTCATATGGTATGAAATTGTCCAAGATTCAACAATCAACAATGCTTTCATTGTAGAAAAACTCATCATGATCCATTTTTGTGTTTCAAAAAGTACCCTAGTAAAATGAAAAATTGGCAAAACCAATCTGGGCCTAAAATCTAGGCTAATCTAGGCCAAAATTACTTATTAATTAAACTTCTTTGGAGTTGAATGCGCATTGTGCGTCACAAAGAATGAATCAATTTAGTGGAAATAGCAAAAGCCAAGTGATGAATGTTCAAACTAAAGAAAATCCTTCAGGGGTGATTTTAGAAACCGCCAAAGCAACTGCTATAAACCCCAAGACTGGAAAAAATACCAAAGTATTTATCACTTCAGATAAAGGTTCCTCTGTTGTCATTTCTTTAGGCCAGGTTGTCACTTCCTTTGCAGAACCAGCAATAATTAAAGGTTTCCAGATTTAACGGTCAAGAATGAGTTGTAAAAAGCTCAACTGAAATACAGTTAAAAGGAACAAAAGGATCTGCAACAATCTTTCTAAAATCTGTGCTCAAACTAACTGAAAAATTAACTTTAGATTCTTATCATTTTTCAAAATCTCAGCAAAAATGGATATGGTCTTTCAATCCAATAAAAAAGCCTCCAAAGGAAAAAAAAACACTGGAAAATTGACGTCTTAATAGGAATGGACTACTATTACAGTTTTGTTTTAAAAAACAAAGTCCCACTGAGTGTTGGGGGGAAAAATAGTGGCAATTTCATCAATATTTGGAAATATTTTGTCTGGAAATACAGGAACGCCCCCATTTACAGAAAATTGTCAGTCATCTGTCATATTTATGAAAACTACTGTGGAAGAAATAAAATTATATATTAATAAACTGTGGGCTCTAAAAACGATGAGATGTAAATCAATAGAAAAAAAGTGAAAGTGTGCATGATGCAGAATGCATATTGGAGTTTAAACAAACAGTGTATCAAGATTTTAGCTGATGGAAGATACTATGTAAAATGGTCTTGGAAGAATGCTAACCCAGTACTGCAGACAAACTGAGACTAGCATCTCAACAATTGAAATTTACAGTGATGCAATTGAAAAAAAGGAACTTTTAGAAAAATACAATTGAACAGTGACTGATCAACTAAAAATGGAAGTTTTAGAAAATAAACTAAGTGATGAAAAAATAATTCATTACATAATCCACTTCCCAGTGGTCAAAGAAGAGAGGAGCACAACAAAAGTGAAAGTAGTATATCACACATCTACAAGAAAAGCTAAATTTGATAATAGTTTAAATTATTGCATCTACAAAGGCCTACAATTAATGCCAAATTTACTAGGAATACTTTTGTGTGCTACAATTCCAAAAATATTAGTTTCAGCTGATATAGAAAAAGCCTTTCTTCAAGTAGGATTGCAAAAATCAGAAAGGGATCTAGTGCATTTTTTGTGGCTCAAAGATGTTTAAAAGTCCTGTAGTTTAAATAATATTCAAATATACAGATTTTGTAGAATACCCTTTGGTATAGATGCAAGTCCTGTTCTCTTAATCATGTTAATAATGAAACATTTAAAAGTATTTAAAACAAAAAAGGCAAATGAAATAAGGATAAATATTTATATGGAGAATGTGTTCTCTGGGTTTGACAGCACTGAAGAAGGTCAACACCTGTGCAAAATTAAAAACCAAATGTGTAAAGAAGCAGGGATAAATTTGCGTGAGTGGAATTCAAATCAAAAAATCCTAAACTCAAAATTATTAAAAGAGGATTATCTTGAAGAAGTCAACTAAAAAGTTTTAGGAATTGGGTGGAATACTAATGTAAATTTATTTTCAATAAAAATTAAGCAACTGGAAATTGAACCTCCAGTAACCAAAAAAAAGACTTGCAAAAAGTAGCTGGTGTTTTTGGTCCGCTTGGATTTTTTGCTCCAAATTACAATACAAGGTGTATAAAAAATGTTAGAAGTTTATGATATCACATTTCTAAATAAAACTAGTTTTTTTTGGTTGATAATAACACCCAAATACCATCATATCTGCACATATACATAGTTTCAGCATCCAACAGATTTTTTTGGTGTGCAAACAAACGACAAATCAACTAATTCTTGAAGGTCCATATTCTTTTCTTGAATCATTTTAACTTTGTTTATGCTGTACATTAGCACTAATTTTTGTATTACCTTTGCAGCTGTTTTATTAGTATTATGTACATTATTTGTTTTTTTTTAATTTTTTTCTTTTTGTATCTTTTTTGTTTGTTCAATAACTGGACGTAAACTAATAAACAAATAAATAAAATAAATAGTAAAACGTTGATTCAAGATGTATGGGAGAAAGAAAAAGGAAGGGATGAAGAAATTTCTTTAAGATTATGTCAGTCTGGGTTAAAGTTGGAACAAGAGTGGAAACAAGAATGGAAAAAGATTTTCTTGTAAGGGTTTTGCCATATAGGAAATAGAATCAAACCTGTGAATTGCACGCCTTCTGCGAAGTCAGTGAAAGAATATTTGCCACAGTGATTTACATAGTTTTAAAACTTGAAATAAACAAAGAAGTACCATTTCTTTTTGGAAAAGCCTGTGTTGGTCCCAGACCTGCTTTCACCATGAATGGAACTGCTTGCAATTTATTAGTAGTAAAAGTCCTAAAGTAGTAGAATGTGAATTAGACCTCCCAGTAAATCGCAAGATTTTGTGGTCAGACAGAAAAGTAGCATTTTCTTTGATAAAGTCTGAAAAAAACTTAAAAACTTTTTTAAAAAACCGCGTCAATGGAATAAAAAGCCATGATGTACAATTTTAGTATATAAAACCCAGCAGATGTTGCTACAAGACCGAATTAATTTGATGGAGTTAACAATTCCACTTGGTGGAGTGCCCTAAAATTATTTGCTAAATTGGAAGAAAATTGGCCTGAAGAAATATATTTTTAGACACCACATGATCCAGAATTTCCTTTTGAATTCAAAACTTAGTGCAAAATCCAAAATACCTCAGTGCCCTCCGTTTATCAACAAAAAACGAGAAGACTGAACTGTCTCCTTTTGAAATAATATCACCAACTATTCAAGCTTTTCAAAACTGATAAGAATATCAGCATGGTGTTATTAATTTTTACTAAAATGTGAAAAGAAAAATAAAGAATTTGGTTGTATGAAAGTGGACGAATTACAAAAAGTTGAAACAAAATGGGTAAAGCATGTTCAAACACAATCCTATTCAGAAGAGTTTTAAACTCTTAACACTGATAAGGATATTAAGTTAACAAAAAAAAGAATCTAAAACTGGAAACAGATGGTTTAATAAACATAAGTACATATTTGGAGAAAGCTGAAATTGTGTCAAATCTTAATTGCCCAATCTTAATGCCAAAAAGCCACTTCCTAACTAAGCTAATTATTGCATCTGTTCGTCAATTTTTCTTTCATTACAGTGTTCAACATAGGTTAGCAACTATCAGACAAAAGTACTGGATTCCGCAGGGCCGGAAAGCAGTTCAATCTGTAATTTGCAATTAAGTCAGTTTTTATAAGTTTTTGTAATTAAGGCTCTAGCTTTTATGTTTGTTGTTAGGTTGGGTCACAGCGCTTGATAAAAAAATTTGTGTCAATGCCATGTATATTGATTTTTTAAAGGCATTTGATACTGTTAGCCATAAATAACTGCTCAAAAAAATTGAGTCATATATGGGATTGGTTTTGAACTTATTAAATGGATAAAAAAATTCTTTCTAATGGAAGACAAAGTAGTTATAAAGGACAAAAAGTCAAATTTTAAGCCGGTTACAGGCGGGGTTTTCTAGGGGAGTGTCTAAGGTCCGTTTTTATTTTTTTGTTTATTAATGATTTGCCAAACTGCTAAAAAAATGAAACTCAACTTAAGCTTTTTGAAAACAAAACCCTCTTCTGAAGCATTTGTGTTAGATTAACAAAATTTTTTGTGGTGAGCGAATGATGGGCAATTAAAAATAGCTTTTGAAAAGCGTAATGTTCTTTCAATTGGATCAAATAATCCTCAAAATAAATACAAGCTTAAATATATTGAAATTTAAAGTTCTGTTTCAGTAAGAGATTTAGGAATTTTTGTAAATAAGGATCTAAAGTTTTCAGATCATTGTCATGAAATAGTGTCTGAAGCTTTGTGTAGTGTCTAATTTTTGTTTGGAGCATTCCTTTTTCCTGATATGGCGACTCGTTCTAAAAGCTTACAAAGTTTATGTTAGACCTTTGGTGGAGTTTGAACCATTTGTTTGGACATTGTACCTTAAGAAAAATGAAAAGCGCAAAGAATACCTTCAACAAGTGTTTACTAGGCGTTTATATGCACAATTTTATTTTCCAAAAGTGTCTTATCAAGAAAGATCAGATGAACTGAAACTAGAAACTAGAACTAGAACGCGGCGTCAAAAAACTGATTTAGTTTTTTGTTATAAAATTTTATATCATTTAGTTGATATTGCAAAGTAGAAATTTTTTTTAATTGAAAAATTTTCTACAACAAGAAATAATGGTTTAAGATTGAAAGCTTTGGATTAAATGTAACTAAAAATTTTTTTTCAGAGATTTTTTTCTGCATGAAACAATTTACCTCAAGATTTGTTTTGTTTTTTTTAAATCTGTAAATATTATCAAACAGAAACTTGACTTATACTTTAAATAAGGAAACTAATGTCTTTTCCCGTTATATATACATTTTTTATGTGTATTTATGTATTTCCCTTTTTAAACAGTTTGATATTAAAAAGGCATATCACTGGTGTTGCATAAAAGGAATTTGTCTTTTTTTTCTTATTGTTTTCTGGTGAGCCACCTAAGTTTTTTGTGCCAAAGAAATCCTAATAACAAACAAAGAGATTAGTTTGACAGAGAAACCTAGTAATGCCAAATTTATTATTTTTTATGTTCCAATTAAATAAACAAGGCGCACGCACCAAAGTTCTGTGTCAGACAATTATGTAAGAGGAAGCAAAATTATGTGTATCTAAAATTAACTCCCATCACACACCCACGCACCCATGCACGCACACACGCACGCATGCATGCACGCATGCACACATGCACGCACGCACACACACACACTTACACACATACACACGTATGCACACGCAAACACACACACACACACACACACACACACACACACACACACACACACACACACACACACACACACACAGAGAGAGAGAGAGAGAGAGAGAGAGAGAGAAAATTTATTGAATCATGGGTTTGTAAACATTAATCATATAAGTCATCTTACAATTCCACTTCTGTAACTGGAACCAACGCTAGCATATATATTGGACTTTTCTGATAGCACAATTTCTTTAATTTCAATTTTCCATGACATTTCTAATAAAAGGCGTTCTCGATACCAAAGCCTGTAAAAAAACAGTTTTTTTTTATTTTGTTTTTTAACTATTATTTCTACAACTTAAAAAAACATAAATGAAACGGACGGTAACCACCTTTAATCGAGAATGTTTGTAAATTAAATTTCTGCCTAAAATTAGTCTTAAATTAATTTTTTCATTTAAAGCTTTTTACAGTAGAAATTTAAATGGTTTTTATTTTTACAATTTTTACAAAAGCTTGTTTAGAAACTTTTAGCCTACCTAAACTCTATTTAAAAAAAATTAAGATGGCGCAAAAACTTTAAAATTTAAAAGTTATACCTCTTTACCAAATTCTAAGCTACTCACAATGATATAAGCACTGTATTAATGCGTTGCGCCATTTTTTCTATATAATGTTTTAAAGTCTAAATTTTTTCGCTTGCCACCGTGAGTTTTTAGCAAACTTTAGTAAAAATAAAATTATTCTTTTCATAATTGTCAAAAACACAATTAGCATTAACTCATTTTTGTTTAAATTTTGACAAGCTAAACTAAAATGCCATCAGGAACCAACAATTTAAAAAACAAAAGTTTTTACAGAAACCGCTTACATTTTTATTTTGAAATATGTTTTTGATAATATTTTAAAGTTAAGGTTTAAGGTTGAATTATATCTGCCTGACGCTGAAAATTAGATTCCAGGACACCAGGGTACTGGACACCTGGGTACTGGACACAAGGATATTGAGCTAAGAAAAAATACGTTTGCCACTATTATGTAAATTTTTTGGACTAAATGAGTTGATCTGAGCTGAATTAAATTTTAATCGTTGATCATGAGTGGAATGAGAACGCCAAGAAGTTATTTAATTACTGTTTTTTTTCTAAAAAATATACTCGTACAAAAATACAAAGCGAATTGCAGTTTTTTGCTGTCATTTTTATATTTAGACTATTTTCATCGACTCTTGATTAAAAATATTGAGTTTTTTGATAAAATCTTTGGAAAAAATAACTTTTGCAAAAATAGATTTTAGCAGTAAAAAATAAAATATAACTTCTTGCTTTTTTAATTCACTCTAGCTTAAGGAATTCACTTGAACACATGTTGATCATTTAGGACAAGGCAAACAATTTGTGCTTTTAATAAAAAACATACAATTGTAAGATATTTCATGTATGACATTTTATGCATTTCAATCTAAGTAGAGTCGTGAGTAAAATATTCAAACAACGGATCTTTGGGAGTCTTTCAAACCCATTGCATGGTAAACTTTATTTCCCTAAGCCTAAGCAAAACCCAAAAATTAAGCTAAAGTTTATTATAATATTTCAATAGTGTGCTTTTATAAAATACCGAATAATTTACTGTTAAAAAAGGCAAGCGATTGTTTTTGGGAAAATATTTTTACTAAAATGTTTTTGAAAGGTAGCAAACAGCAAATTTTTGAATAGCGAAATTATTTGCAATTATTTTTTCCGAAGGCAATATAAAGCATTCATTTTCTCTACACCCCACGAAAAATAACCACAAAAATTTTTTGACAGCACAATCAAAGCATAAAAACAACCTTGTGTTTGTTTGGTACAACAACAATGTTTATTATCTTTTGAGTCGTCTCATAAATTCTCAGCATTTTTAAAGCTAGTTATTATATAAAAAGATGCAAGAAAATGTAGACAAATTACACAAAAATGTTTTCATTTATAAAATTATTATTTTTGTTTTATGTCTTCTCAAAAATTTTATTTTAATAATCCTACCTTTTATAAGTCAGTCAAACAAACTACGATATTTAAGTAAAACACACTATTGTTATGCAATAAGATTATCACAATTTATGCAGGAAGATTATGTTTTTTGCTCGTCAGTACCCTCATGTCCAGTACCCTTGTGCCCCCTTGCATAATGAATCAATTTTACTGCGAGGTTGTAGTGAACGCAGTTTTTTAATACCAGTACCTTCATGTTCAGTACCCTCGTGTCCAGTGCCCTTGTGTCCAGTACCCTCCTGTCCCGATCCCAAAAATTAGAATGCAGACATTAGGGGACAAAATGAAATTGTGTGATAATGACGTTTGTTTATAAAAAAAAATTGTGCTGCGGTTGATTCCTAATTCCTCTGCATAAATTATTAATCTTTAAAAAAAACTTATTATTTATCTGTTATTACTATTTAATTTCAATTGAAAATCTGTTCTTGCCGTGCAATAATGGTATTTGTAAACAATTTTTAACTGTTCCTGCTATTTTGGACAAGAAATTGAACTTTTTTAAAAATTAATTTGGCTTGACGGTTTTTCTCGTTTTTGTTGTACAAAAATGTACTGTAATTCTAACTGTATAACATGAGCTCGAGTGTTCATCTCCTATTGCTGAAAAAGTCCCTGTTTCTTGCGACGCATGTGGACGTAGCCTACGTTTAAATGTACTGGCCTAACTCTTGCGCAACTGGTAAAAAAAAGATTAGGACAGTCTGTCGGTTTTGCTTTAGAGGCTTAAAAGAGTCTCAGATTTTAAGCTAAAAGCTTGAAAATCTTCGGGCGCGCACCGAGATTCTTTCTGCGGCACCTACCAATAACTGTCAAGTTGAATCCATCGTCATTTCAGAAAACAAAGAAACGACGGAAAATGCAGCATGGACTGTTGTTGGTAAAAAGGGTTGGAAAAAGAAGGCGCTAAGCTTCAAGCAGCGCATCTTGAGGTATGTTGTATCAAAAATTACAGAGAAACGACAACTGGAGGAAAACACCAAATTTGCCGTGATATCTGGCCTGAAAGAGTCTAAAAACGAGTTTCAAGCTGTGGCGAATTTGGTGGAGAATATTGTTTTCTTTCTTATACTTTTATTTATTTATATTTATTTATTTATTTATATTTATTTATTTATTTACATATTGTAATATTGAATTTCAATTATAGATTTTATTTCTCTTACAAATGATCCAGTTATCGTTTGTGGCGACTTTAATTTTAAGTCTGGTAATTGGGAGTTAAATACTAGAAGTAAACCCAACGTGGCTGCAACAGTTGTTTGTGGGATTAAATAAATGCCCCCAATAAGTAACCACTCAAATCAGGAGAATCTGACGTAATTTTATCAAACAAATACTCCATATTGAATCGAATCTAATTGGCTGATAAAGTAATGTCAGATTTTTGTAATTTGACTGATTACTTAATAGGGGCATTTTTTTAATCCAACAAACAACTGTTGCAGCCACGTTGGGTTTACCTTTAGTCCTGCAAATTGTTGCTCACAATTTTTTTTAGCATCATGCCTTCCAAATAATTTAAAACAGTATTTAACCGAACCAACTAGATATTAACCGTTTTGTTTGATTTTCTACAGATCAAAATAAATTAAAATACTTATGTATCTTAGTACTTTTTGTAATTTTGTTTTTTTTTCCTCAAGATACTAGAGTCAAACCACACAGATAAAAGGTTGATTATAAAATTTATACCCACTTTTTTATTTATTTGAACTTATTTTAGTTCGTTTTAAATGACTTTTACTATACTTTTAAACAATTATGATTGTAATTTGTATTTTCGTTTTTTGTAAGGGCAGTATGTAAGATTATTACCTTTACCTGCCGTATTTCTGTCATGTATTTGTCTTACGTATTTAATTTGATTTTATTAGTTTATCAATTTTATTTGTTTGTTTTTTGACACAAGTAAAACATTTTCAATTCAATTCAATTTAATTTTGTTTTTGTTGCTAAATAGTCAATTAAATACTGCAAATATAGAAGTCAGCAGGATTATTTGCCTATAAAATTAATTTAGGTTCATATATCAACAATTTCTGATTTTGAAGAGTGTTGAAGGAGTCAATTTTCTACTATTTGGAATGGATCAAACATTAATCAAAACAACCAAAAACCTTTTAATTTTTATTTATATTCCGTTTGTTTAATTTTAATTTGAATTTGTACCATTAATTACTAATTCTGTTGATGTTTACAGAAATAATCGTAATTTATTTATTTGTTTTTTTAAATTGTTTAAAATAAAAAATAGAATTGATATGAACAATATTAGAAAAGAAACTGCTATAAGCAATTCAAACCTAGTTGATCTCGATACTTTACAGTATTAAATTAACTATTTTACAATCAAATATTTAAAATTTTAAGCAAAAATTGTTGAATATAAAAAAGTGAATACAATATTGAACAATTCTTTATCAAATTCCTCAATTAGGAGCAAAAATGCAATTTTTTAAAAGCCTTAAGTTGATTAATTTTTATATATTTCATGAAAAAGCGAAATTAAAAAAAATGCATTCTCTTTCCTTTTTTTAAAAAAACCTCATAACCGCACAATTTTAATTGGTCTGCTAATGTCTTGCTTACGTTTTTGTGTATAAATTTTTGCACTTATTATTTTGTCAAGTATAAAATTATAGGAGTTTTAATATTAAATTTGCATAATTATTTTCTGTTTAGGACTTAATGCATATATTTTTTTAATTAAATTGGGGAATAAAATATAAAATAAAGATATTTTCATATAAACATTTTTGCGCAAATTACTTTGACTTAAATTGAAATTTTAAATTTATATAACACTTTTAGGAACCAATATAGAAACCACCCAGCTATTTTCACACTGATGAATTTATCTTTAGTTAAGAAACTATTTGAAGCAATGACAATTTCGTAATAAAAAAGATATTGAGCTTGAAGGAGATTTAGAGTCTCTCGCTTTTATTGTCTAATAATATCAAAAATATGTAATATGCCAAAAAAATGTGTAACTCCTATATAAAAAATACGGAAAAGTGGGCCATTATAATGAGCCTCTCCATTTAAATGGAACCTTTCATTATAATGGCATAATAGTCATTTTAATTCGGCAAATTATAATGACTACTAATATTAAAACGGGGAGGAAGGTAATATGATATAAATGAGAAAAAATTTTAATATCATCTTCTTTTTTCAAATCCTCTCCAAGTATGTTTTTAAAACCAAAAAACGTTGTGTTTTATGTTAGATGTTTTGTGGAATTATTTTTTGTTTAACTCATAAATCTTGTTGTTTTTTTATGTAAATCTTTTTATATATCGGGATTAAGTTTGCTAAATTTTATCTTTTTTAGCAAAAAAATCCAGGGTTTTTATGTACAGGAAATACAATATATTGACAAAAACTGCACCGATCTTAATAATCAAGAGATGAATAGCCACTTTATTTTGTGCCTATTTTGCAGGTTAAATTTTTAAACCCATTAAGCAATCGTTCATTTACAGAATTATAAAAAAATGCAATATCTGAAATATCTTTTGAACCACTAGAGATAAGTTGATAGAAAAATGTTTGTGGGCTATTAGTTTAGGGGTTAGGTTGTCACAACAAATAATTTGACTACGTACCGCACCGTTAGGAATATAAATTTTTAATTTTATCAAGAATATTTAATTCAAGAGAATGTCACACTGTATACCAAATTTCCGGCCACAATTTTCTTGGCAAAACCGCACTAACGCGTTTTTGTTTGACTCCTTTCGCAAAAATCAACCATTTTCTGCTAGTTTATTCACGCAGCGATATTCAACACAGTGTTAGTTTACTTTCGAAAAAAATTGCAAGCTTTTTTTTGCACTCAATGCTGGTTTTTTTTACTGCACACTTTGCGCATGTCCGACTTTTCTAGCAAAATTTTGTTTAAAAGTTTAGAGTACTGTTTATTGTGTTATATATTCTTGGTTTCATTAAGACTTTAATAGAAGTATAGATTTAGATAAAAATTTGCTACTTAACTACCTACTTAACTACCTAGCTCAAAAATTTCAAGCAGTTAACTACCTATTTACTATCTGCTTAAAATTTTATTAAACTACCAATATACCTTTAACTTTAAAAGATTAGTTTTAAATTTTTTAATTTATTTTGATTTAAAATATTAGAAAATGGTCCAAACCCATAACCCCATAAAAACGCTGCATAAATTTCCGTTAAAATACCAAAATACTTCCTTACGTCATGCAAATTTTTGTTATTACCTAATAATTCATGATTTTTATTAAAATGACGCAATTCACACCAGATCGCTGATTCAAACGTTTTTACACAAAAAGTAGCTTTACTTTAAAAAATTACATTGGGATTTTGGCAAAAGTTGAGAGACATAGTTAGTAGAAATCAGTTTTTGTGTTAACAAACGGGGAAACTTGTTTGCAGGTAAGAAAACACTTAAAAAAGAGCATTTTTTTAGCTGCGATATTTGGCAGTTTCGTAGTAGAATTTTTACTTTGGAAATATGTTTTTCTAAGAAATAGTCTAGAAATTCGAAAAAAAAATAAATTTTAAGAGTTATTTTTTTAAAAAATTTTAATTTAAAGGTTTGCTGCTGTCAGCATACGGGCTTAGAATGCTTACAAATTTCAAATTCTTCATTTTTTGACAGCTTATTGTAAGCTTACTATTATGTTTTTTTACACAAACAGTATATCAAAATTTGTTATATGTGATAAATTTAACATTTTTGATTGTTTTGAAAAAAAATTTAGAAAAAATTTTTTGGCATTTGTGTTTGGCCCCCCTAGCCCTTGGGGGGTCAACCCCTCCCAAAAAAAAAATTTATAGGTCAAAAGTAAGAAATAAAAATATAAAAATTGGCGAACATTTAGTATATAACAATATGATCAATATTGTACACACTTCCAGCAAGAAACAAAACAAAATAAATAATTTGGACAGTGTATTACCGTGGCAATAATTTGCGAAAAATCGCAAAAACCGCGCGCATTCAACGCATTATAAAAAAAATTTGAGCGAGCCGATTGCACTCAAAATTTAGAAAAACTCAGAAAAGTATGTTTTAACAGCATACCAAGCGGCGTTTCTTATTTTTATTTTCTAAATTTTCTCATACTAATCAAAAGTTTTTTTTTTGTATGGGACCAGGTTTTTTCACCACATGGGCTGTACTGATGACGTCATTAAAAAACATTTTCTTAACCTTTTCAAAAGATACCAAAGAGTCTAAGCTATGCTCCCATATAAGACCCGCACATATTCTAACCTCCGTTGTGGATATATAATATTTCAATGTTTGAGTTTTGTCGCCAGTCCGCATCATTTTTGTATAGACTATAGATTCTTTTTACACACTAGCTGACTTGCTTAAAATTTGGGACCATTAACTTACTAAAGATGAATTCTATCAGGGTAAAAAAACCTAGGCGGCAAAGTAACCACTTGTTCTTTGAGAAAATATCACGTGGAGAGAAACACGTGACGCAACTGAATAATTGTTGGTTACATCATCACTGACAACTTCTTTTTATTATTTTTATTCATTCTTTATTTCTTCATGACGGCAAGCGGTTACCGTTTTAGTTTCAGCCTGAAGAATTTTAACTTTAGTTTATTTACAAGATGAATATTGGAACTATTAACTTACTAGTTGTAAATTTTCTTACTAGCACAACTCTAAGAATAAGCTTCCAGTAATTCCTTCCTAAGCACAATGTTTTAAAAGAAGACAGTTCCATAATAAAAAAAGAATCCACCAGTTTTTTTTTTAAGTAATATGTTAAGTATACCGTCTCTCGACGAGAGAGACGGCAAACTTAACGCAAAACGCAGCAGAGACGGCATACTTAAAAAACGTGCCCTCATTTCTTTATATCTCCCTGTCTTTGTTTGGTAATATTGGCACCTGCATTTTGAAACAATCCACGCTATTCAAAAAACTTTTGGACAAGGTCCAAAGCAGAATTGGTCTGCTTTTGCGCAGACCAGTCTGTGTGAAAAGCTGTCCCAGTCCATTATTGCAATAGCAATGCACACTTTTTTATTATTAATAAAGCAAGAAATTTATAAAAATTAATAACAATCACAACGCAATTGTATTATAAAACATGCCCAAATTCATTTTGGACAACCACAAAACCCTAAATTTTTAACTATTTAAATCAATAAACGTGTTATTTTTTTAGCAAGAAAAATATGCTAAGAAAAGTTGCGCTTTGGGGATTGTCCTAAGTTTATGTTGATTACAATTTTTTTTTAAAATACACATGGGGAAATTAAGTTTTAGGACAATCGTTTGCGACTGACACCGATATTTCTTGCTAAAAAACTTGATTATGTAATAATTAGCCAAAGATTAAAGTATGTAGATAACTACTTTAATAATTATAAATTGTGATTAAGTAGTTAAAGGTAGTTAGGTAGTTTAATAAAATTACAAGCAGATAGTAAATAGGTAGTTAACTGCTTGAAATTTTTTGAGTTAGATAGTTAATTAGGTAGTAAAGTAGCTAATTTTTATCTTAATATGTACTTATATTAAACTCTTAGTGAAACCAAGAATTTATAACACAATAAAATGTCTGACGGTACGCTTAACTTCTGAACAAAAATTTGCCAGAAAAATCGGACATGCGCAAAGTGTCTTTATTATGTTGTGCAAAAATAATCGTAGTAAGAAAAAACCAGCATTGAGTGCAAAAAAGCTCGCCATTTTTTTTTTTTTGAAAGTAAACTAACACTGTGTTGAACATCGCTGCGCGGACAAACTAGCAGAAAATGGTTGATTTTAGCGAAAAAAGTCACACAAAAATGCTTTTCGTGCGTCTTTTCCAAGGAAATTGTGGTCAAAAAATTAGTATACAGTGTGACATTCTCATGAGTTATGTATTCTTGATTGAATTAATAATTTATATTCTTAACAGTGCGGTATGGGGTAAAATTATTTGTTGTGAAAACTTTTCCCCCAAACTATTAGCCCACAAACATTTTTCTTTAAACTTATCTCTAGTGGTTCAAGAGATATGCCAGATATGGCACTATTATACTTCTGTAAATGAAAGATTGCTAAACGGGTTTAAACATTTAAGCTACAAAATAGGCACAAAATAAAGCGGCTACTTTTTATCTTTATTGTATCTTGATTGATACCTTGATTGTTGATATTGAGGTAGTTTTTGTCGATATATTGCATATTCTTTACAAAAAACCCTTGATTGTTTTTCTAAAAAAGAAGAAATTGTCAAACTTAACCCCGATATAATGATTTAAAGGTAATTTAGATTTACATAAAAAAACAATAAGATTTATGAGTTAAACAGTTAAATAAAAATAATTCCACACAACATCTAACATAACACACTACCTTTTTTGGTTTTTAAAAACAATTTTTTGTAAATTTTTATAAGTAACACAATAGGTTAAGTAAAATCCCAGGTGCCATCCCCACGTTAGGCTTACCCCAGTTTTTGTGTGTTGTCATTTTGGCCCTGGGTATACAAAGCATTTGGCCGCTAATAAATTAAAATACCCTTTAACAAGGGTGAAAGCAAGCTAGACGAGAGCTCAGTTGGATCACCAATCTTAGCTTTTGTCAAAAATACTAGTGAGTACTAATTATTCAGACACGTCTGTGTGCACCATATCTGACTACACCAAAGACTAGATCAACTCTTCGCGGCAACTCAAAACCCTATAGGGCGTAAGCGGTTATTATTTTGGTTCTACCCTTAGGATTTCGATTTCCTTGGCGTTTAAATGTACACCCCTAGCTAAATCCCCTACAAGTTTGAGGCGTTACATTTCTGAAGCCAATAACAGGGCTTCCACCCGTGGCATTCAGGTTAAAAGCCTGAAACTGGTAGGGATTCTCTGTCAAGGAAAATCTTAGCAGAGAATTGGAACTTTAATTGGCCGGTTTAATTTATTGAGTTTGTAATTTTTTTTCTTTATTTATTTGTTGCACTTTTTGTGCAGAATCGGTGGTGGTTTATTCTGACAAGGTAGTGTACCTAGGAAGTAGGTCAAGGCTTGAGTTTTTTAAAAATAACCCTCCCAGAAGTATGTTCACTACCTTCTGTGGTTTCAATGGAAATTATAATTATTTTTTTAATAATTGTAACTATGGCTGAGCCTTCCGGAGTAAACAAAAGTCGGAATATAAATGCCGAGCTCCCAGCTATGATCAGATAACAGAATTAATATCATATTAAGCATAGTTTATGCATAGCTTAATTCTTCTGTTTTCATCATTTCATTGTGTTTTTTTCTCTTTTTCTATTTTTTTTTCTTTTTTTTTTCATCAACAACATCAAATCTGCGACTTAATTGCCGCCAATATGAATCACAATTGTAACTAATTATTAATGAACATAGCTATCTGATATGACTTTAAAAGCTCAAAAAAAGCGCTTATTTAAGTCAGTTTTAAAACTTTTCTTGAATGCATCATAAGAATCGACAGTTACTTGAGATGGGAGTAGATTGTTCCAAGGTGTAACAACCCTATTTGCAAAAGAAAATTTCCTTGCATTAATTTGGCAGTCTTCCATTGCCAATTTAAATGGATGACCACGAATGGGCTGCAGGTTAAACTTAAAAAAATCATTGGCTTGCAAATTGTTTAAGCAATGTATAATTTTAAAGCACTCATATAAATCAATTTTGTCTCTTCGATCCTTTAATCTTTCTAAACCTAGGTAATTCAGTCTATGTTCATAACCAACAGGTAACAACTTGCATTTATAAAATAAACGTCAAGTGAAATTTTGTTGCACTTTTTTCAAAATGTTTATATCCTTTTGTAAATAAGGGTTCCAAACTGCACTAGCATACTCCAGAATTGGCCTAACATAGGACTTATATGCTCTGAGAAAATTATTTCTAGAGTTTGAATTGAATGTTCTAAAAATTAGTGATGTCACTCTCATAGCTTTTTTTGCTGTGATTTCACAGTGTTTAGAGAATTTCAGATCATGGGATATATAAACACCTAGGTCACGCACCAATTCTCTGGTTGCAAGTACGTTATTACCAAGCTTATAATTACAAATTAACTCTTTGCTATGATTTCGAATATGAAGAACTTCACATTTGTGATTAGATAAGTGCAGTTGCCAGTCTTGTGACCTGCTGTGTATTCTATCTAAATCTATGCAGGTGAAGGGACAAATTCTGCGGAATTCTAAGGTTAGAGTGCTGAATAGCAAAACTGGCCCGGTGTCTCAAGCACATCAAAAACGTAGGATTCTGAATCTTCAAAAGAGGCGCGGGACAAGGATTCAGAGGCAACTCTGGGTTCTCAGACCCTAAAAAATCACAAGAATTGACGCCAACATATGGCTGAATTAAATCGTCAGGAAACACCGCGTAAGACAAACTCAGAATCTGAAGGGGAATTGTCCAAAACAGCGCAGAATTCGGACCCAAAATGATTTCTCTCCCCTCCACATAAAAGATACCCACATTAAGCACCCAGAACAAATTGAGCAAACTCAGTGGGAAGAGGGAAGCCTCCCTCAAGGTCAATTTAATATATTTTTTTGCATAAAATGGTGAAGGTGATCCGAGAACGTCTATTTTACTTCCTGGCTTACCCAAACCACTGGCACCTACTTCTCAAAAGCGAAATTTTATGCAAACACTGGTTGCGCTAACCCTGCAAGACCTGGACCTATCAGAGGCGGAGCCAACCCAACTGAGTTGACTCACAACACACCAAGTTTCTAAGGTACCAACCCAGAAAATTAATTCGGCCCCAGCCGAAAATTTAAACGGTTCAGAGCCTCAACTTTCAACAACCTTGGACGCAATTCAAAAGAAATGTGATTCCTAAACCAAGTGCATGAAGATGTTGGTGTTGGTGTTCGCCACCAAGATTGATCCAAAATCAGACTTTATATGGAGGTTCCCCCCCGGGAAAGTTCAAAAGGAAAGGGCTCCCCCCACCACCCAAAAAAGCGTAAAAAAACTGTAAATTATACAAGTTTAAGCAGTAGTTCATCTGGGCCGGAGTCGTCCAATTTTTTCGTTTCAACTAAAGAACCATGAGGGCGACTTCAACAATATTATTTACATTATTTTTCTCTTTTTCTATTGACAAAACAGAATAAAGTTTTAAAAAGAATAACAAATGCTGCTTTCTTTGGCTTTATGCAGCCCAATATTTATGATAATTTGTAGTAGGAGTAATACTTTAAATGGAATTCGATTCATTTGATGTTTTTTATACAATTTTTTTTGTATTTCATTTGATTTGAGAATAGAAAAATAGTTTAAAGGTGTTTTAATTTAAAATGCTGACCTCACACGGGGTTTTTTTCTAAAATTTCAGGAGGGGTCTAAATTGCTGAGATCTTTAACATACCCTCATTTGAGGCATACTTTTTCGCTGATACAGTGTTTAAATTGTAATGTGTAAAATTTTAAGTTGACTTGTTTTTTCACTGTTTATACATTAAAATACTTTATAAGTTTTAACTAATATTTTATGTATTTTGTTATATTAAAGGCCATGTTTAGCTTAATTTATTAGGAAAAATATGTTTTTTTTATTTTTAAGACTTTTAAATTAGTGCTATTCCCCAGAGCTGGAAGCTCTGGAACTCCGAGCTCCAGAGCAGAGCTCTTTTTTAAAGCTGCAGAGCAACCCCCGGAGCTCCATCCTCCTTTTTACGCCCTCCTAATATAGCGGCGTTAATCTCAGTGCCTTATTATATATTGGAAAAAAATGAGAGCCGGCGCCTGGACAAGATGCGATGCAATTTCATTTGTATTCCAGTTTTCTTAGGTAAGGAGTAAATATTTTATTTTTCAGTTGTATATTGCGATATCTATTTTTTTTTTGGCAAAAAATGTAACCTTTTAACGCTTGGTTTTTTATGGGAAAATCGGGCCCCAGGGATCTCTTAAAAAAATAATTTGTCATTTTTTTTTACAATTATCAATTTGCGATCTACTAAATATTTGACTTTTAAATTATTGGTTTAAAAAAAGAACTAATTAAAAAAAATCGATCTTTCAAATCCACCTACCATTCTGGTATTCCCGACCTATGTAGATCATGCAGCAGTATAAAATATAATTTTTTTTAGTGAAATGCTATATGGTTATATAGATAATTTTTTGTACAAAACTAATACTTAAGTTGTGATTCCATTTGCGATACTCCGGTTTGCAAAACTTTAAAGATTTTGAAATTTTAAAAAAACACTAAATTAAATTGTAATTGGACTTTTGAATTGAAAAAAATTTTCAATACTTCTATTTTTACAAAATTAAATAAAAATTGAACTGTAATTCAATTTGCGATAGATTTTTTAATTGAAAAAAAGATATTGCTTTTATATTATTTGAAAATACGGCTACCATGTTTTTTTTATACAAAATTTACAAAATTAAATACGTCTTAAAATGGGATTCGATTTCAGTTTCCTCTTTAAAATCACACTACTTTTTTCTAAAATAGCGGAATTAATGTAAAACTGAAATCTGTAAAAATGCAAATATAAATATGTGCACTACATAATAAAAATATCATTACATATAAATTGTTAAATAAATAGGGAATTTTTAAAAATGATCAGCGTGTAACAAGTAACACTTACCGCCCATTCATAAACACTATATTTATTGATGGTGTTTCCACCCTCTAATCTCGCGCTTTAGAACTCCAACGGTTTAAAACAAAGGGAGCTCTAGAGCTCCTTTCCTTAAATATCTGTCACACTATCTGCATTTTTAAGACTATTAATCGTTTTATTTAATTTTTTAAAAAAATACAAAAAAATTTGATAAAATAGTTTATGACATCACTCTTTAATTATTCCGAAAAATTGTACAAAAATAGGGCTGAGCTCCAGGGATTGCTCCTACACTCTGGTCAAAATCCACTGTTCTAAACGGAAGGAATCCCGTGCGCATTAAAGGACACCACGCGCATAAAGGGACGCCGGCATTTATGTCTAATAACGCACCGCGCCTTTGAAGAAGAAGAGGAAGAATATTTTATTTTTTTTTAGCAATAGTAACATATAAAACACAAATATCAATGTCACAATTGGTGAATCACAAAATACAAATTTCAAAACATTACATAGAATGCAAACACAAATACAGATAAAAAACACTATAGAAAAAACTTTGATGTAAAGAAAGAATTTGTTAAAATACAAGATCAAAAAATAAGATTTAAAAATAATAAAAAAAAACTGAACAAATATTGTTCTTGCGAATGGGATCCAAATGCAACACAGTAAAAAAAGACAATAAATATTATTATTATTAAGCTAAAAAAACATCTTAGAAGGCAGATGCCTTTAAATAAGCATCTGCACTAACTCTAAGCCCTATAAAACGACATCAAAATTCTACATAATAAGCATGAATTAACTCTCTAAATTTTTGGACAGAATTTACAGAAACTTGAGTTGAGTTTAATTTATTCCAACTAGAAATAGCTCTATTTGGGAAAAAATTTTCTTGCATCAACTCTACTGTCCTCTATCAAAAGTTTAAAAGGGTGTCCTCTAGTGGGATTATAATTAAAGGAAAAAAAATCTTTTGGTTGAAGACAAGTTTTGTTACTAATAATTTTGAATCTTTCACACAGATCAGTTTTAGCTCTGCGGTCAGAAAGTTTTTCAAGCTTTAAGAAAACCAACTTATTTTCATAGTTAGTTTAATTTAGACCACAGCTCTTAAAAAGTCGTCTATTGAAACTTTCTTGGACTTTTTCAATTAAATTTTTTAAATCTTTTTTAAATGTAGGTTCCGTACAACAGATCCATATTCTACAATAGGCCTAACATAGGATTTATATGCTCTTACTAAATTTTTTGCAGATTTGGCTTTAAAACTTTGAAAAATTAAAACTGATCTTTGCATAGCTTTCTCTGCAATCCTTTTACAGTGATAAGAAAAATTTGAAAAAATTTTGAGACATATAAATACCCAAGTCGCGCACTAGTGGAACACTATTAAGAACTTGATTATTAATTGCATATGTGTTTTTTTATAGGCTTAGTAGTTTGTCCAATATGAAACGTTTCACATTTATTTTCAGTGAGTTTTAGCTGCCATACTTTTGCCCAATCTGCCACATTATCAAGGTCCTTTGTAATTTGAGAATTTGATGAGTAATACCATTAGCATCATTTGCAAAAAATTCAGTGTAAATTTTTGCATCATCTGCAAATAATTTAACAACAAAACTTTCTACATGATCTGCTTAATCATTTATATAAATCAAAAATAACAAAGGCCCCAGTACTGAACCTTGAGGAACAGAACTGGATACTTTGTAAGGTTTTGAAACAGATTTGTTGATTACTAATTTTATAGATCTGTTTGTTAAAAATGCCTTGATCCAGTCTAAAAATTTACCACAAACTTCGTATTTTTCAAGTTTGTATAACAACTTTTGGTAGGAGACAGTGTAAAAAGCCTTGGCAAAGTCCAAATAAACTATATCTACAGATTTTTTGTTTTTTAACGCGTTTGTCCAATCATTTAGTGATTCTAATATTTAGTGATTAGTGATTTAGTCCAATCATTTAGTGATTCATTTAGCTGTGTGACTGTTGAACTTTTGTCCTTAAAACCATGTTGAGACCTAGACAAGAATTTTTGAAAAAAGGAGAAAAGTTTGTCACGCACTATAGTTTTCATTGCTTTACATGAATAAGATGTGAAGGAAACAGGTCTGTAATTTTCTTTTTTTGTTTTTAGCTTTTTCTTAAAAATTGGAATCATTAGGGCAATAAGCCAGTCGCAGGGAAGTTTTCCAGTTTGAAAAAAACTGTCAAAAATTTTAGCTAAATGCTCAGCAAGAACTTTTGTGAGACGTTTTAAAAAATATGCAGGAATACAGTCAGGAGTTTTTGAAAATTTGTTAGGTAATTTTTTTTAAAACTTTTAAAACGTCTTTTTTAGTAAACACCAAATTATCTAGTATTTCTGTTATTTTAGGGCTAAAATGAGGAAGTTTTCCGTCATCTATAGTAAATATAGAACTAAAATATTCTGCAAACATTTCTGCTTTTTCAGAATCATCCACAGCATAGGTGTAGTCATCTTTTAGAAGAGCTGGAAGGAAACTTCTTGACTTTATTTTTTTGTTAACAAACTTATAAAAACTTTGGATGTCTCCTTGCTTTAGCGTTTGCTCCTCCAAAAAATTGCTATGTTTCTTGACTTCTTCAATATACTCTTTGCTTATCTGTTTGTATTCTTCCTGTGATTTTTTTGGTTTGTTTGTGCCAAAGTCTTAATTTTTTCCTTTGAAGTTTAAGAATGTTTGCAGGATATTTGGTTTTTCTAAAGTTATTTTTAATAGTTTTAGTTGGAATATGCTTATTTATGCCTTCAAGAAGTTTTAGTTTGAAACTTTGCCACTGTTCTTCAACACTGTTACAATTTTTAAAAACTTCATCCCAGTTGTAGAAAGAATAGAGTAAAAAAAGGGAATCATAGTCTGCTTCTGCAAAATTTGGTACAATATCTTATTGTAATTTATTATTATTAACATTTTCATAACATACATTAATCTCAAAAGTTATGGACAAGTGGTCAGATTTTAAAAAGTTTGGCGCTAGGTCTACTGAATTGAAAATGTCAATATCTGTGGTAAGTACTAAATGAAAAAAGTTGTCTCCTCTAGTTGGGGTTTTTATTAGTTAAACAAGACCTAACTCACTAAAAATAAAAAAGTAGTTTTTTTCATTTTGATTATTTGAAACTATTTCTTTTATATGCCATTTTAAGCCAGGAAGATTAAGATCACCGATTAGAATTACAGTACCCTCAAAATTAAAATTTAAGCTTCTTAGTAATTCGAAAATCAAATCATTTTCTTCTTTAGTAGTTTTTGGGCGTCTGTAGAGACAACGGGCTCTAATTTTAAAAAAACTAAATCGCAAGCTGTTAGTTCAATTTGTGCATATTTTGAATTAATTTCAACCTCAACAACTGAATAAATATTTTTAATAATTTACATGACACCTCCATGATTGCTTGATTGTTGAATGCTGGAAAACTTGATTTTCAACAGTCTGGGTTTTTTCAACCCATTGTTATCAGGACCTATACGAAAGTGGTCCTCCACATCTACAACTTGTTCATCACCTGCCAGCTTGGCAACAAGCTCCTTTACATCAGTGGAGTCCATTCCGTTTTCAGGAAGTTCAGTAATTACAGCGAACTGTTTGTGCTCTCGCTTGGCGTCATGCTTCGCCATATGGTCTTCAAATAGATCGTTTAGCACTGTCAACAGCTGCTTAACCACCTGAGAACAGACATCAGCAAGTAAGACAGGAAATTTCTGGGGATCCAAAAACTGGGACGACTCCTCCAGCTTTCGAACACGCTCCTCCAGTTGTCCCTTCTTTGCTATCCATTCCGACCGCTTCGCCTCAAGTTCACACACTTTGTTGCAAAGAACATCAGTTTCTGCGGAATTAGACTGCGTTTGGGTTGGCATCATTTCTCAATTTTACTGGCGCTTCTTTATTTTAAATTTAATTTAATTTAACGTAAGTGGAACCCGCCCGCGCGGCATTCTTTTAGCCATATTGGCACCTACATTTTGAAACCCTGTTTTGGCGCTGCTCCTCTGACAACCTATCCCACGGAGCAAAACACATATGACGTGATCAGGAATACTATATGACATTTTAAAGCTAAAAAAATTCTAAGGTGTAAGCTTTTAAAAGCAGTGCCTAACTCCAGAGCTTTGGAGTTAGGAGCTCAAGTATATCATGAATATTTATACACTGATATTATATAGAAACAAAAAATATACTGCCACATAAATTTATAACAACCCATTGCTTCTTTTGCAAGATATGTTTATTTATTTATTTATTTCAACATACACTTTTGTAGCAAACACCTTAGTTTTTAGCAGCAAAAAATAGCTATAGTATCAGTGCATAACAACTAGTGGTAACCTTTTCTATCAGTTCTTTAATTAAAACAATTAAAACAGTTTATATTTCAGAAAACTGCATCAGTAGCAGATGGCAGCTGAAAGGACAAAAAATTGAAATATCACGCAGCCAATCATTATTGGAAAATCTGAGGAAAACGATTTCATTCATCATTGCAACAAACTGTTTGTGGTTTGCGACAACCACTTCATAGTGGTAAACGTTGCTGGCTACTCAGGCTTTGCACCTGCTTTACTTGATGTTTTGGATGTTCGACCTGCATTACATGTGGGTTCATTACATTACATTACATTACATGTGGGTTCCACCTTCCCAAATCTCGAGATTTTTGCCACCTCTCCCCGCTTAAAAAAATAGGAATCACTAGAATTTGGGAGCACTATTTAAAATTTTAATGTCTGGACAAAGACTTCTTTAAGATATACAAGCAAGGTTTCAAAATAAAGCTAAAGCTATAAACTTATTGTTTTTACAGTTTTTACGAAAATTTTTTTGCATCAATGGAGACACTTCTAAAACAATGAGTTATATGTCCTAAAATGTTGGAAATAATTTTAATAAAAAGATTTAGAAGACATTTTGTGATATGAGAAGACGTTCTCTAAGCACCCTGGTCAAAAATCCATTGTTCTAAAAGGAAGGAATTCTGTGCGCATCAAAGGATACCGCGCGCATAAAGGGACGCCCCCATTTATGTCTAATAACGCGCCACGCCTTTCTAATAACCCGCCCGCGTTGCATTCTTTTAGCCATATTCCCACCTTCATTTTGAAGCCCTGTTTTGCCGCTGCTCCTTCGAAAACTTATCCCACGGAGCAAAACATATATGACGTGATCACGAATACTATATAACATTTTAAAGCTAAAAAAATTCTGAGGTGAAAGCAATAAAATTCAAAAAATGGCCTCTCTGCCGCAGATTTAAGACCAATTCATACTTTCATCCAAAAACAAAAGCCAAAGCAAATTGGATTTGGACATTAAATTTTTCATTATTTTACAATAAGTTTATCTTGTCAAAAGTAATAAAATTTTTTTAAATAATAATAAATTTTTTTAATAATAATAATAAAATTTTAATGTTTTTAAAAGACATAGTGAAAAAACGTTAAAATCTGAGAGTATTTTTTATTTATTTTTACACGTATTTTAACAATTGAAGTCTATAAACAAAAACATTTAGATTAACTGACTTTAATTCGGCCAGCCCTAATTTTGGCCAAGGGCTTAATTCGGCCAGCCCTAATTTTGGCCACCGGCTTTTATTTAAGCTATGTCAAAAATTAGGAAATAAACTGTATATGGCTAGATAAATCGTTATGCCATTTATGTAGCCATATGAAGTTCGTTTTACAACTTGACGTATGGCAAAAAAAATCGGTGGGTGAAATTAAGGCTGGCCGGATTTAAGTCAGTTACCCTAAATCTTTGTGGCTTTTGACAAACAAAAAATATTATTTGATGATTTGCTTTATGACATTTTAGCTAAAATAAAATTTTTTGTTTTAAGTTAGTTTTCCTAATTTTGTTGTTACTCAATTTTGTTATTGGCTGGTTTTGTTGTATTATGGTTTTGTAGTCTTATTTTGGTTTTTTGGTGCCACTAACACTATGTACTCTAAAGTTATTAAAACTAC
>JASAMX010000468.1:0-13322 GCA_030248175.1 Microlaimidae sp. YZB2_3
GCAGAATACCGAAGTGTTTTTGCATACCGAACATATGCAAAAACATTAAATAATTCTATTGGTGTGTGTGTGTGTGTGTAAACGTGTACCATTTTGAAAAATACAAAATTCGCTACAGTCCACGCTTTTTTATATTTTTTTAATATTTTTACCTATTGTGCAACGCATTAAAACTACAAACATTGAACAATTGAACATGCACTAATATGTACTTTTTTTGGATATATTTTGTTGCTTTAAACATAAACAAAGGTTTTTTTATTTTAAAGCAATGCCGCAACATGTGAAAATTTTTTAAAATTGCTTTTTAATATAATTTTTGATACAAAAAACCCGAAATATAAAGTAGGAAAAAATTCCTTCACTGAAATTTTTTCCATGGAAATAATCTCTCAAAACAAATAATGTTAAAGAAATGCTGCCGCGGAAATTGTTGTTGCGGAAATTTTTACACGACACCACCGAAATGACCACGCGATACGTGCTCACAAGACTTAAAATCTACTAGCCGCAAGAAATGCTTTCCTTGACTTTGTGTTTTTGACGAAAAAAAAACGCAGGGTTTTTGTAAAGAAAACGCAATATTTCAACAAATACTGCACCAACTTACCAATCATGTTATCAATTAAAAATAGAAAATTGCCATTTTCATTGAGTGCATCATTTGTAAATAATTTTTTATACTCATGGACCATCTTTCAGGCCCAACATTATCAAAAAAAAACGCCATTTTTGGAGGTAATATGGTAATATCTCCTGAACCACTATAGATATTTGACAAAAAAAGTGGTGGGCTATTGGTGTTAACAGGGGTAAGGTTTTTACAAAAAAAATCCTTGAAATCAAAGACAAAAAGTTTGACTCTGAACCGCGCCTTTAAAAAAATGGAACCCAGATATTTCAAAAAACCATTTTTTGTCAAATAAGTGTGGGACGTTGTTTGTTGACCACCAGGATATAAAGGGAATACACTTTGCGCTTGTTGTAAGAGAAGCTCGTGGGGTACCCGGGATTTTCCCCTGCCCATGCTTTTTGCGCTACTAGGTTTAGACCCTGTTGCACTACTAGACTGCAAGGCTTGCTGCTGTTGACCTGATTGTCTTTTGGATTTAGACCTGTCAGAGGGTTTAGCTGTTGACTGAGATTGAGGGTCCGCCATACTTGCTGGCTTGGTATTCATCATACAATGAAAGACATAATTAGTATCAGTAGGTTTATTAGTAGATTTTTGTCCTAGCCTTACAATTGACAAATCCGAAAGATTAACCGAGTTGACTTTGCCATCGGAAGTAGACTCCCACAAAAACGTTGAACCATAAGTAGTGGCGATGTCTTTTGAGAGCCCACGTCCCAATATAAAAACCGTCGGTTCTCCTCTCTTGGAAGCCCATTGATCTGTATTAGTTTCCACAGCGTGTCTGCTCAACTCTGGCCCTAGCACAGCCGCGTTCATGACTGGTGGACTGGTATTAGTGGGATTACGCCTGCTATCCATTGGGGACTAGCTTTGATTTTGTGGAAACTGCCCAACTTTGTTGGGAATAACTGTAGGTACATTATCATTAGTCTGGGGATAATAAGTAGTCCCATTATAATTAATAGGCTGCAACGTGGCTGGACAGTCGCGAGCCATGTGACTTACTTTTTTGCACCAATCGCAAATGACACATCCATTTTTTGTCCATCAATCAGAATCATTACTTCTCAAGGTTCCTCCACATCCATTACCTTGATTATTTGAATTTCCACCATTGTTATTATTATTTTGATAGGGGTTTTTCCAATTATTGTTGCCATTATTGTTAAACTTTCAACAATTATTGTTATATCCTCCTTGTCCATTGTCCAATAGTTATTTCTACCTCCGCGGCCAAAAGAAGATTTTTGCGTAGTCATGGTTTTAGTCTTAGATTTTTCAGTAGTTTCAGTAACTACTTCTTCCTTGTCAGGGAGTACAGATTCATTGGTCTCTCCACCATCAAAGATTGGGTATTGGGAACGCTAATTACAGCGAGAGTGGTTTTCTTAGCCTTCACTAGATCTTCCCCTTGGCTGGCATATTTTAAGGCGTTGTCATATGTTTTAGGTTGGTCCTACATTTGAAATTCCTCGTAGTCCAGCATAGTCCAGCAGATTCCGGTTCAGCTGTCATTGTTACCTGATTTTTAGGAATAGTGGCTAACAGAAGTGCTTTTGGAGCTACTACTCCAGGAATTTCTTCCTCTGGATCAAAATCTATCAATGTCTTCTCTACTGGAGTAGCTATGGGTTCGTTTTTTGGCACCTTTTCTACTTTGGTAGCTTGTGTCTTTTCTACAATTGTGTCCACCAACTTTAAAATACATTCATTCATTGCCGTCATCATCTTTGTCATCATATCGGCCATAGCTAAGGACGGATCCAGCGCTGCAGACGTTACCTTGCTATGCAAAGTTACCTTGCCAGGGTCTGGCGCCGGGAGTGGGGGAATCGTGGCCATGACTAGGGGGGCGGCATTTTCCTTGGCCAAATCAGGGGCCAAAACTTGTTCAATCTCCACCGCACTGAGGGGGTGAGTTACCGGAGTCTGCTCAACAGGCATTGGTGAGGGGTAAACAAATTGCCATGCCCGTGTCTGACTTTTGGTCTGGGTACTTGTTTGAGGGTAAGGGAAAAAGATTGGTACTCCTGGTCGCTAAATTCTGTCCAACTTCCTATGTCAGAATAATAACTTCTTGGAGGTTCAATTGGTTGGGTTTCATCATCTTGATGGCCGATTTTGGCGTCTTCTTTTGTCTTGTTGATTTTGGGGTCTTTGTTGACGTTGATCACGATTTTGTGCTCTTTGATCTCTCTCTTGTTTTTGTCATTTGCGGCGTTGGACGGTATTGTCAAACATTTCTTCTTCGGAGATATCGTCGTTTTCTCTTTTGTTGACGTTGGATAACTTGTAATCCAGTATGGCATCCCCGTTTAACCGTTGTCTCCCTTGGTGGCCGGCTGCCATGATTTAGCGATAATAATAATAATAATTTTTAATAATAATAAGAAGTGGGGTAACCATATAGAGTGAGGCTTTGCGCACTTGCCATCAAAGTGCCATCAAACATGTCCATTACAAACACTTGCCATCAAACACTTGCCATCAAACACTTGCCATCAACCATGTACGTTACGTATTTATGTTTCTTTTGAATTTTGTTGAAATGTATTTGAAAAAATAAAGGCTTTTTATCTTATCTTATTTTTATCTAAAGGGGGGGGGGTTTGGGGGGATTACCTATGGGCTTTGCTTAAGTCTATTTAGCCCGCACATATTATACAGCAATCCTATGGCAAAGCCTCCTTATTTGTTATGCCAACTTTTAAAAAAAAGTATGGAGCCTTATTTTCTCCACTTTAGACGCTGTACTGACCAGTGATAGCTATTGGTGGCTACTGAGAATGGGGCCCGTTATCGCAATCAAGGGATATTGATATGGGCCCCGTTATTGGCTCCAGTTTGTAGCGCCAACACCGGTGTTATGCGCATCTACAATAGGACAGTCAATCGCCCCGTGAAAAGAACAAGACTCTCACGGCTGAACTAAATGAATTTAAATTCACTTACGTTTTCTCTGGGAAAACAGGGGGAGGTGAACGAGCTTGGGGAAAATTCCTAACGGTCTTTTAGTTGTGGACAGAACGGCCACAAGGGCAAAGCGGCCGGCGTGGGTCGGAATTTAAAAAGAAGAGTAACTAAAATTATGCATGTTTGGTTATATAATTTTGACACTGGTTTAATAAAGATTGATATTTATTACGGTTGCAAGTTTTACAAATATTTATAAGCGTTTGCGCTTATTTTATAAAATATAACAAGGACAATTTTTAAACAAACTTTTATTATTTTTAAGTAAACTATAACACAAATAAAGTAGAGCCAGCAGTGACCGTAGCAACTGATTCAAAAAGGAAGATCAAAAGGGTGACAAGGAACTTTAGAGGTTCTCTTGTCGTGCGCTTATTTTACAGAGAAGAAAAGCTGGGTCACCAATTGATTACGCAAGGAGCAAAGCTATACTCAGGTAATTTAAGATGGAAAGTGTGAAATCCGGTCCGGCGTTGGGGATGCGCAGTTGATTCCTGCAAACGCCATATAAGTCGTTGAATAGTAAGTTTGACAAACAGAATGAACACTGGCCTCTTCTGGCCAAAGGTCAACAAGACATAAATAAACAATTAATTAAAAGATAAATCTTTCGCCAAGCTTATAGAACCTTGAATCCAACCGTTTTGGGGTATGGTCAGGCCTAAGGCTGGTTCAGTCCAAAGGACGTTTTTATATAAGTATGAACCAGCCTTTAGGTTACGCGGCGACTCTTTTAAGGCTAAAGCCTTTAGGAGATGATATTTATAAAAACGACCCTTACCTTTTGATAAGGTTTAATTAACCACGTGAACGCAACTCCAGTCAACTGCCTGTGGGAAAGAATTACCAACCTTCTAACTGACTAATCGATTGGATGCATGCGCAATTAGTCACGGGTAGGGGTAAAAGCCGGACCACCCGGACGGACGGACGGAAATCAATAGGGTAAAAGCCGGACTGACGGACCGTCTAAAAACGCAAATATCTCTAGAAATACACCAGTTCTACAGAAAATAAACATATGTTTGTAATCCAAAGACCAAATGCTTTATGTTTATATATACTTGTTTAGGTATTTTGTTCAATATTTAAAAAAATAAAATCTTCGGGGTTTTTTTGACATGGGTATTTCTGTCACAATCACCGTAACCCTTTGATAAAATAGAAAAGAGGCATCAAACAAGAAGAATCAAACTTATATTTTGTTATTTAAAAAATAAAAATGGTTCAATGGTAGCATATAAATTAAAATGTAAAAAAATTAAATCTTATTAACTGATACTTACGTTTTTGGGAATTTTAATGAATTAGAGTAAAACATATAGATTCGTAAAATATTACCGGGGCGGGAAAAAGTAGGTTTTTATTTTGTGATAGTTAATTAATATTAATGTCATTGAAATAAAAAAAACGTTTAGTTTTTTAAAGTTTTGGTATAGTAAAAAAACGAATTAATTTTATTAATATCATGTTTTGAACATTTTTAATAGTTTTCGATAAGTAAATAGTCAACCGGTACAAGTACTAAACGTGTATCAAAAATCAGTTTGAGAAATTCCATTCAACAAACATAAATAAAAAAACATTTTTCTAGGTCAATTCTGACCTTGCGATTTCAATTTTTGTCATTAAACAGTGAATAAACTACTCTTTAGGAAAATAAATGATGTTTTACAGCCAAAAAAATGAGTTTTTTTTTTGAAGGTACCTTTTATGCTGTTAAGAATTTTTTTATGGAGGGGTAAAACCCACACCGACTGGGTGGACGGACGGAAATCAATGGGGTAAAACCCACACCGCCGGACTGTCGAAGACTGTTAATATCTTGAGAAATACTGCATTAATTCAGGAAGTAAAAACATTAATTTAATGCTTATAGCATTCTACAAAACGTTTAACAATTACAAAACGTTGGTTTACGATATTAAAAAAAATAAAATCTTCCGGGTTTTTTTGACACTGGTATTTTTTTTAAACGATTACCGCAATCTTTTGGCTCGCTTTTCGGCCATCTTTTTTTTAAATATTCACGAACTGGAGAAGCTTCGCTGGCGCAGGGACTCCCGGCGCCGTCATATTGACGTGGCCGCGCCCGGCGTACGCTCTACCAGCGTCCCCACGACCGGTAAACAACTTTGTGCCTTTTGATCAAACACTAAGGCACAATATTAGAAAAAGTTCATATTAAAATTACATAATTAATCGATTTACAATCTGAATTAAAATGACTGAGGTTTTTTCTCGTTCAAACGCGCGTTAAATTTTTTTTGTCGACCAAACTGAACCACGGACAAAAGATCCCCAGCGTTTGAAGGGTATTTAGAAACCCATAAATAACTGCTTATTTTATTGGTTATTTGAGTTAAAATATAATTTATTACATAGATTTATAGTAGTTTATTGTAAATAAATACTTTGAACATGATAATATGTTTTCAAACAGGAAAAATAGCATAGCCAAATATTCGATCGTGCGAAGTGTCCAGGCCGACACGGCAAATTTTTAGCTTGGCATGCCCAGGCCAGCGTCCCACCGAAGAAAATTTACACCACTATAAAAAATTTTTCATCCTTTAGCCCGTCCAAGCCCCTTACAATCTCGCTTTGTGGTACAGTGGCAGAACGTAAGTCTTACATACTAAAGGTTCTTGTATAGAGTCCCGACTGAGGCATACATTGTAATAATATTGATTCTTTGTTATAATACTGTTATTTGGAATATTTGGTTCCAAGGTTAGTGCCAAATAACATCGGCCTTGCGTATTCTGTTTTATGAGAAAAATAAAAAATTACATTTCATGTGTGGCCGTGGCACGATAGTGTCATGGTGCGATTTAGCCCAGCGGCCCCACTTCCACTATAATTAGACAACGTGAGTAAATTTTGGGATTCAGGGCTTTATCCTTCTTCTTTTTTATATTTTAACTCTCATGTCTTTAATATTTATCCTTCAATGATTTGTCAAAAAAAAACTATTGAAAGGCAAAGAAAAATGTAAACCTTTTTTATTTTGATCTTTCATTTGGTTTATTGATCAAAATATTGATTTTGAATCATTAAAAAGGAAAAACTTCTGAAGTTGAATTTAGCTTTTGGCTGGAAACTTTCACCCCGCAGTTTGAAACGTGGTACCTGGCGGATCCTTGAGCGATTGCCTTTTAAGCTGACTCTTAAACCAGGAATGCACCCAGCGAAACATAAGTAAACAGTGTTGCTAAAAACGTTTCAGCAGGCGAGGGTCCTAGAATACTAAGGGTGGACTCCGTTGTTCCAGCCCAGGGGTGAAAGTCCCCGGCCAAAAGCTGAATTTAACCTAAAAAGTAAAACAGTCTTAGAAAAAACGAGTTTTTCGGTGTACGAAATATTGCTGTGCGAGAAAAGTTTTATTGAGTGCACAGAAAATAGCTTGCGCGTGAAAAATCACAAGTGCAACATTTCTTGTAAAATTTAGGTAAAAAATTCCCTGTCTAGCTGAAAATCCTCTTGTTTTATATATTTTTGATATAAGCAATGATATTAAAATAACTCCAATATATGCAAAATTTGTGATTATTGACGCAAATAAAACCTAGCTGACCTCGATGATTTGCAGTATTAAATCGACTATATTTAACATTAAAATCATTTAAAACTTTCAGTAAAAACGGTTTTATATTTAGTATTAAATACCATATTTTAACAATTATTTAACAACAAATTACACAATTTGGAACAAAAAACAATTTTTTAAACCGTGAAAGTTGACTAATTTATGTATGTTTTTTGAAAAGCAGGAATTAAAAAAAAACATGCGTTCCAATTCGTTTATTTAAAAAAAAAATTATAACCGCACAATTTATGGTCCGTTTATACGTCTCCTATACAAACTTACTAGAGGTCAGCCAGATATATTTCAACCATAGATATCTACTGTCAAACTTTCATCTTGTAAATAAAGTCTACAAACGGCTTTTAATACTCAAGAAATCTTTAAATTTTTAAAATAAAGATTCGTGATTAAAATAAGGAATCTTAATAAAATAAAAAGGCTTTAGAAAATCTTAATATAGCATAATAAACAATAAATATCCTAATATTAAAAAATTAAATTAGCTTTGTAGATAAAATCTTGTATAATATTTCACTGTCAAAAATGTTTAGAAGCGCTTTAAAATTTGAATTCTTAGGGGTCCTTACCCCGGTTTGCCCCGGCTCATTTGACAGCTAAATTGCCGGAGCCGGGGTAGAAAGAATTGCGTTTGCCGGGGCCGGGGCCGGGGCCGGGGCCCCGGTCGATCCCTAGGTAGGTCAGACACCTTTCGTTAAATTCCAGGGGCCTATTTCATAAAGATTTCTGTAAATTGTAAATTAATAAACGCATTTAATTTCTTCTTATTTTTTTAATTAAAAAGTACGTACGTAACTGTGGAATTTGCGGAATTTACAGACATGTAATTTCTTAAATTCTAAACGCAATTTTATTAATATACTTTTTAATTAGAAATAAAAAAGAAAAATATGCGTTCATTAATTTACAGCGGTAAATTAATTACATGCAATTTTTATGAAATAGGCCCCAGCAGTGTTTTCTTTATTACAATTGAAATTTAAACCTGTGTTTGGAAGACACTGTTTTCTTATCTAAAAAATAAGGCGATTAAGGTTAAAAGCTGCTGCTTAGTCTAACCATTATTTTACAAGCTCCGCCAATTTATATCACCTATAAACGTTAAAAACCTAAAAAATAAGTTTTAAAATGCTCATAAAACGAAATGTTTTATTTTGTTTGAAATCTTTGTTTTATTTTGCCAGAGCACCAGAAATTGATATTTGTTGGAAAAATCGCTGGTTGAAATATAAACATTGCTACAAAACACCAAAATCAATTTTGTATAAAAATAACGATTTTATATTTGCACCGCTATTTTACCTTTCTACGGTGGCTCACATTACAATATTCGTTTGCTTAGCCAAGTCACATTCGTATTTTTCTGTTGCACCAATTACACAAAAAAAGAAATCTTAAATTAGAATCGAATGAACCTTATAAAAATCAATAAATAGAGATTATATTTATTTGGAATATGGGAATAAATAAATTTCAGAAAATATTAATATATTTTTATTTTGTAAGTAGTAAAGTATTATGTAAGGCATGTTCATGTCTAATTTTTAAAATAAAACTTAAGACGTTCTTCATTTGAATCATATATATTTTTATAATTACTTTTAATTTGATTTTTAAACGCTCACAATAATAAAATTTTGGCATTTTTAAGAAAATGCGATTAGTAAATGTATCATGACAAATATTTTATAGTTTATCCTATTTTTTTTGATCCACTTAATATTTTAATAGATTTCTCAACTAAACCCAACGGCACTGTAGAAGCGACAGAGTGGTCGTGCCAGCCGCACGGCACGCAGAAAAATTATAAAGAAAATAAAAAAAACAATAACAGAAATACGCACGGTATTCTTATTATTTTTATTTTAACCATTTCAATAATTTGGAAATAAATTTAAAATAAACCGCTGGCATTAATCCAACAACAATCAGTGTTTAAGTAATGACGCTTCCTGATGGCATTCGAGTTTAGTCAGATTAGTATAAGATTAATATAAATTCTCATAAGCGAAAAATATTTTACTTTAAAATATTTAATACAGTGGTTTATTTTATAATTTTGCATATTCAACACTAGATTATTTGCTGATTTATTTAAATTTGCCATATTCCAGATTTATTTTTGATTGTTTACATAATATTTAAGTAGTCCTTGGTTTTTTGTCCCAGTCCGGATTTGTCATGCAAAGTTAGAACATTTTTCTCACTGGTCCGGATTATTCTCGAGAGGCGCTCGAGAGGCGGCTAACTTTATTCGGTGTCCGGAAATTTCGTCTTCTACATCTCGTCTTTCAACATCTTGTCTTCTACATCTCGTCTTCGGAAAACTCGTCTTTTAAACATCTCGTCTTCGGAAAACTCGTCTTTTGGATGCGATTTTGTAAACGCACTTTCAAAAATGCGAGTTTCGACCCCAAAGATAAAATTTTCTTTGATTGTTGGGTTTTTCTTAGGCTTAGGAAAAAAAATAAGGTTTTTACTCTTCAGTTCAAAAAGCATCATTAAATAAAAATTTATCATGATAAAATTTTGCTTGATTTTTAGGTTTTGCTTAGGCTTAGGTTTCAGTTTTTGAATAAATCATTTAATAAAAGTTTATCATGATAAAAATTTTGCTTGATTTTTGGCTTTTGCTTAGGCTTAGGTAAAAAAGGTTTTAAATGCATTGTTTTAGTCAAAAAATAGGGGAACCCTGTCTTTTGAAAAGTGCGTTTACAAAATCGCATCCAAAAGACGAGTTTTCCGAAGACGAGATGTTTAAAAGACGAGTTTTCCGAAGACGAGATGTAGAAGACGAGATGTTGAAAAACGAGATGTAAAAGACGACATTTCCGGGAACCAGAATAAAGTATTCTGGGGTCGTATGCTGAAGGTTTAATCCGAATTAAAGTTAATCTGAGATTAGCGATTGTCGACAGACAGTAAACATACTAGCAGTATCGATTAGATAATCTTATTTTAACGAATTTAATCTGAGATTAGTTTTAATCTCAGATTAAATCGTCACTAACTCGAGATTAAATTATTAATTTATTCAAATTTTTAAACCACCTCCGGAGGTGGATTAAAAATTTGCGCGTTTTTCCTGCTAATCTCAAATAAATGACGATTTAATCTAAGATTAAGTCTATTAACTCATTTAACCTAGATTATTCAATCAATACTGTTAGTATGTTTACTGTGTGTCGACAATCGCTAATCTCAGATTAATTTTAAGTCGGATTAAACCTTCAGCATACCACCCCAGGTCACCGGAAAGAAAATACAGGATGGACTACTTTAAACATGGACAAACTATTTTTTTAAAACCGTTATTTTCAAAAACAACCCATTAAATTAATATTATTTTTTATTAAGTCTTAGACAAAGTAATAAATTTAAAAAAAATTATCATGATAAAACTCATAAACAACCTGAATCCTGGACTGTAGGCCTTAGTTTTCCTAAGCAACCTAAACAAAACCTGAAAATCAAACACATTAAATTTAGATTGATTTTAAGGTTTGCTTAGGTTGCTTAGGGACATTAAGGTCTAAAGTCCACGGTAAATGTTATTTGTGAGTTTTATCACAATAATTTACTTGAAAAATAACAGTTTTAAGCAATCCATTTTTCCGGTGACCACTTAAATGGGTTATACTTGAAGAATGCCAGTTTTCCTAAGCAACCTAAGCAAAACCTCAAAATCAAACAAAACATTAAATTTAGCTTAATTTTAAGGTTTTGTTCGGTTGCTTAGGGAAATTAAGGTCTAAATTCCACGATAAATGTTACTTGTGAGTTTTATTACGATTACAAAAAGATCTTGACATGATTGCAGAATGGTCCAAAAACTGGCAACTTCAGTTATCGGAAAATATGTGTGAGATATTGCAAATAAGTTCTACAAGAGAATCAGAAACTAGTAACTACTACATTTATGGCAAAATGCTTAATAGATCAAATTTAGTGAAAGATGTTGGAATTTTCGTCTCAGACAAATTAAAATTTTCAGACCACTGTGCCTCCATTTCAAAAAAAAAACCCTCTAGAATTTTATCTTTAATTTTTAGAACATTTAATTCTCAATGCAGCCAATCCTTGCTGAAGGCATATGTCACTTACGTTCGTCCAATTTTGGAGTATGGAAGTGTACTATGGAATCCTTATTTAAAACAAGATATTTCTTTAATTGAGCGTGTTCAGCGAAATTTTACGCGTAGATTGTTTAAAAAATGTAATATGCGTTACTTTGACTATGAGGAAAGATTGCGAATTCTTAAATTAGATAAACTTAGTTATCGTCGCGACATTATTGATCTAACAGAGTGTTATAAAATAATTCATGGAATAACACCAATTGATCGTAATGAGCTTTTTTCTTTTAATCATAATCCCACTAGAGGTCATTCTTTAAAATTAAAAGTTCAAAAAAATAGAATAAACGTTCGTAAATTCTTTTTTTAAACAGAATTGTTTCAAAATGGAATAAGCTTTCAGAAGAACAAGTATTAGCCACTTCAATAGTTAAATTCAAAAAAAGCCTAGGGTTGACTCATATTAGTGCCTAATTTTTTAGGCCTTTGGGTCAGTTTCTAATAGCCTATAATTTTTACTCCATATATTGTTGTTATTTGTTTTACCTGTTATATATTATTACCGTGATCGGTTTGCTATTTGATTGGATATATTTTATGATGTTATATTCGTTGGTTGTTAGAAATAAATAAATAAATAAAAATAACGGTTTTAAACAATCCATCTTTCCGGTGACCACTTTCTTCAGTGGGTTATATTTGAAGAATGCCACCGCCTAAAAATGTCTCAAAATTCAATCGTGAAAAAAATTAAAATTAAAAAATTAGGATAATTTAATAATAATGCCTCTTAATACAATTTAACTTGATTTTTAGGCTTTGCTTAGGCTTACAAAAAAATTAATCTGATTAAAATTAAATTAGCTTTTTAAGCAAAAGCAAATTTGTTATCCATAGTTTTGGTGTTCCATGTGACTATCGATTTTATAAATTTTTCGGACTTCCAGCAATAGTAAAACAAAGTTTTTATTTTAATTTAGTGGTTAATTAAAATTTTTTCTAAACAGTAAAAATTGTGTACCCAAATTTTTAAGGTTATATACCCATTCAGAAAGAGATTTGCACGCTACAAGTAGAAAATCGCATCCACTGCAACATGCCGAGAGAGACAAAAGATGATCAAATTGCCAGACTGGAGGCAGAGAATGCGGATCTTCGGAAAAGGCTAACGGAGTTGGAGAAGAGATTCGCCGGAATGGAGGAAGAGCGAGCTCCTGGTGTCAATACTGACTTAGTGGCATCCATCTGTGAAAAGGTTTTGAATCGTCTACTGCCGATGATTGACAGTTATTTTAAGCGCATGGAGGTGCAAAGAGAACATGAGTCAATGCTGGTCCTATCTGGCCTATCGGAGAGCAATTCCTACGAAGGGGAAAAAGAAAATGTGACCGAGTTATTAAAGACTCTTGACAGTGGCGATTTGGGCGAGGTCACTCCTGTTGAGTTTTTTCGTATCGGAAGAGCTGGTGACCGGCCCAGGCTTTTAAAAGTTAGGGTCGTCAACAAACATATCAGAAACAGAGCTGTACGTTCAGGAGGACGACTAAGAGGGGTTACTAAATTTGATAAAGTTTATGTAAGACCGTCACTGAATGAGGAACAGCGAGTCTGTCAAAAGGAATTGCTTGGCAAACTTAGGGAGCTTAGAGAGCAGAACAAAAAGGTTTCGCTTCGGTATTCTGCTGATGGTGATCCCTTTTTGTTCGACATCACTCTCAAGGCTCCCCTAAATGTTTCAAAATAGGAAATTATGCGACTTAATTATCACTGTAGTAAATTAAAGCTTATACCTAGTATAAAAATTTTGTGTATGAATGCAAGAAGCCTTGTTAACTCCTTAGACGAGCTTGATGTTCTGATTTCAGGTGGTGATTCTTTTTTTTTTTTTTTAATGATCAGATAACAGAATTAATATCATACTAAGCATAGTTTATGCATAGTTTAATTCTTCTGTTTTCATCATTTCATTGTGTTTATTTTTCTTTTTCTATTTTTTTTTTTTTTTCATCAACAACATCAAATCTGCGAC
>JASAMX010000469.1:0-22500 GCA_030248175.1 Microlaimidae sp. YZB2_3
TTTTATTCAGTGGACAGCTGCCCGAACAAAATGAAAATTTTTATGGTCCGCGTAATGTTCATCTCAGACTAGTCCACATCTTTTCTGTCTAAACATACGTCCGAGGAAAAATCGCCCATTTTTCCTGCTCTACTCTTGAAGCATTTCTCAAGGCTAGCTTTGATATAAACCTATATATAAGTTTTTTAAACAAACAGTTTTGCGTGACTCGATTTTATTTTTACTAAATTAGGTGCGTGCGTGTGTGTTTGTGATATTGTATGTTTATCAAAAGAATAAAATAGATTTAAAAAATATTCGTTTATATTTACAAAAAAAACTTCCAGAGTAAAATATTTATTTTAATAATTACAAATTTAAAAATTGACAAGTTATAATAACGTGGGAATAAGGTTGTACCAAGTTTTTTTTTGTTGAAGCTAAAAAGTCTTGTTAATATTTTTTCTCCAGTAATATCATAATAAAAGTTCTAAGTGGGTGAATGATTTAACGTGTGCAAATGAAAAAAAAAACATTGAAAGTAGATTAGATAATTATCTTTTTTATATAAAAAGTCATTTTTATTTATATAAATCGTACAGCTATAAAAAATATGTAAAACCTTTGGTTTATGAATTTAAAACAATTTAAATATTTAATCATTGGATTTTTTACTTTAAGAGTAAAACTAGTATAATATTATAAAATTAGGGCACATGAAAAATTACCGTATCTTTTAAGTATATTTTCAAAAAAAACCTTAAGACCAAAAACAACAAAAAACAATTAATTTAACATTAATAATTTTAAGTTTAATAGCTTAAGATCAAAGAAAACATACTCATTTGAAACAAAAAACTGTTTTTTATAATAATATTTTTTCATAATTAACGTTTAATTAAGTTAATGAATCAAATCTACTAAGTTTTTTTTCGCAAAAATATATATTTATTTTTACTTTTCGTTGTAGGCCTCTCCTCGAATATAATTTTATTTTGATGATCATTATAAGGGCAGTCAAAAATTAGTTACCCAGAAAAAACAGGAAAAGAACAATCAAATAATCTCAAGAAAAACAGAAGGAAATACAATTATTGAATACATAAGATGTTTCTGAACCTATGCACATCCATCACTCAGTTATTACATCTAAAATAAATTATTAAAAAATTACATAAGTATATGTCAAATATAATATGGGTAGATTACAATAATAATAAAACTCAGAGCGGAAAAAATTAGAAATTAAAAAAAGATAAAAAACGATTAAAAAACAAAACAGCTCAATACTAGCAATATTCTTAATTAAAACAGGCTTATGTTTCTTAATATAAAGACTTTCCTTAATTTTAAGACAGAACGTATTAGTATCAGAAGCTAAAACGCTAAAAACCTGAATATTAGTGTTAAAAGATATTAGTCCTTATATGATGAAAGAATGATATTAAATTGTGCATTGCTTAGCTCAAACATGTCTATTCGTCAAAGCTTAAATTGCGCCATATCCCGAGATCCGGTTCACCTAAAAACTAATTGATTATACTGTTTGAGCTGAAGCAATCCGCAATTTTTTATAATATTTTATCGTGTAAGGACTGTTCTGTTAAGCCTAGTTTTAGCACCAGCAATTTAAGCTTTTGGATACTAATGCGTTCTATCTTAAAATTAAGGAAAGTCTTTATATTAAGAAACATAAGCCTGTTTTAAATAATACATTGCTATATCAGCCGCTTTTGTTTTTAAATGATCTATATATTTTTTGTAATTTCTAATTTCCTGCGCTCTGAGTTTTATTATTATTGTAATCTACCCATATTATATCTGACATATACTTATGTATTTTTTTTAATAATTTATTTTAGATGTAATAACTGATGATGGATTGCGTAAAATTCCAAACTTCTTATATAATAAATCTTTTATCTCTTGCTTTCCTTGCAATTATTAGATTTCATTTTCTCTCTGTGGCAAATCAATAGCTGAAGTAAAAACAATCTTAGCGACATGCATATGGCCAGTTTCTATTACGTGTATTTTTTTTTTTCTCTTTTTTTTCCTTTTTTTATTTATTTACACTTACGTGCGAGACAAATCGGATCCCATTGGCATTGTAAAACAAATAAAATTAAAATAAATTTATTTGGATAGGCAAAGACGAATGGGTACGGGCTCTACCGAGTACTCTGTGTTCGTTATGGGTCGTAATTAGCGATAAAGGTTAATAAAAAAAATTCTGCACCATAAAAAACGGACTTGCACTAATTATACTGCCAATAAAACTATTCAAAATACCAATCTTGCGTGACTGAAACAAATTGCGTTTTTATTGTTTAGGTTTTTTATCTTTTGGCTTGTCAGCCTAATAAATGTCATTATTAAAATTTCATATTTTGATTTGATTTGATTTGATTTGATATTGAGAAAATAGAATGTGAGAAATCAACGTTATAAAAAAAAACAGAAATAATCCGAAAAATAAACTAAAAAAAACACAAAAAAAAAGTAAATTCGCTTCGACAATATGAGTAAATTTTTTTAAAAATTTTCGTGTTTTAATACCTACTAACTATGAAAAAGTTTTTATTTTAAATATTTTCAAAACAAGTAAAAGAAAATTTGCACTCAATTTTGCACTCAATCAACTTAACAATCAATTTTAATCCCAGTAGAGTGTATTTTTTTATTTTTCAATTCATAAAAATCTATGAGATCTATTTTGTTTCAGACGCAGTCACTATCAAAAGTATATATAACACAAAATATGTGACTTCATATATTACTCCGACCCGTTTACTGCCCTAACTAGGGCGCGCCCAATTAATTAATATTCTTAATTAATACAAGAAGCAGCTAAAATTATTTATATAGATATATTATCATTTTTAATACTCCAAGTTAAAAAAAAATGAATGAAAGGCATCTAATTTCTAAAATTTTCAGTTTTTCAGGCATGATAGGATACATTATTCATTAACAAAAATATATATCATAGCAATAAATGAAAAATAAATGACTTCATATATTGCTCAAAAACATTTACTGCCCTATAACTATGTGGCATCCTAATTAGAACGCGCCCTAGTTAAGACCCTCAATGATACCTGATTAGGGCCTGTTATTGCCGTAATTATGGCTCTAAGAAAAAAAGTCACTTCATACATGAGTTCATTGAAAATAACTTCGTAAAGTTTTAGCTTTTATTAAAAATGAAAAAATAAACTCCTTTATTTCTATTAAAATTAAAATAATCACGATTTTTCGGAAAAAAACCAAAACCTAACAAAAAAGTTTTTCCCTTTTTTTTCAGAGGGTCTTAATAAAACCACACCCTAATTCCTAATCCTAATCATTGGGCTAAAGCCCCAACTAGGACGCGCCCCAGTAACGGCAGTCAATGTGTCTGTGCTTTATATGAAGTCGCATATCTTTTCTTTATTTTTACGTTAAATATTTTTTTCATTATAACGTTAAAAGTCATGTGTGCTCGAGAAAAAGGTCATAGTACATTTCAACATGCAACCACCGCACACAGGAAGAAGTCCATTCATTGGGTGCTGTTATAAACAGCATAAGATTTATAGTTTTAGGAAATTTCATAAAATGGGTTAAAGTCACTCATGTTTTTCGCCCTATTATAAATCCAGAGCACTTTTAAAAACTTTTTTTTATTTTACAATAATGAAAATAATTTTAAACCTTCGATAGTTTTGTGCTATCTGATAGATCAATATCAAATGATCAATTTTGATTTAAGATAAAATGGTAGAAAACATATAATAAGTAAACAAACATGAATTATTAAAGGTATCCACGCTTTGGTTTCCACGGTACCGCGAAGCCAAATCTTCCTATAGCGTGCCACTGTGTGACTTTTTGATTATATAAGAACTTTTTTTAATCAAAATGGCAATATAAACAATTTTTTATGCTTTAAAATAAAACAATTTTTGCTTAATTGTTAAAAGCTTATACCACATTGCGTTGATTGTTAATAGCTTATATTGAATTGCTTGGCGCAAAGTGTGTTTGGCATTATTTTTAGACCATTAAAATGGTAATTAAGCAAAAATGTTAGTTTCGATATAGATATTGTCACGTAGAACTATTTTAACATTTAAAACTAAAATGCTAAGCTATTATGTTCACGGAATTTAATACGTTTCGTTTCCTTTGGGGCCTCTGAGTTTGAGAATCATTATATGCTTTTAATTAGCTACGCCAAAAAAATGGGTGGGGGTAAAAGCCGGACCACCCGGACTGACTGACGGAAATCGATGGGGTAAAACCCGGACTGACGGACCGTCTAAAAACACAAATATCTCAAGAAATACATAAGCTCTATAAAAAATAAAGATATTTTTGCAATCTCCAGATCACGAGCTTCACGTTTATTTGCTTATTTTTGTGTTTTTATAAATATTAAAAAAATTAAAATCTTCCGGGTTTCTTTGACGCGGGTATTTGTTGAAACACTTACCGTAAGTTTATTTATTTTATTTACCGAAAGTTACTTACCTTACTTTACACTTACCGAAAGTTTATTTTCCATGAATTAGTAAAATTAAATATGTTCCATGAATTAAAATTAAACTTTTTGAAATTAAAAATGTATATAAATATAATTCTCTATTAAACTGCCAGTGCTTCTTTTGCAAAACTCATGATGGAAGTAATATTTCGTTCGCAATATAAATTTAAATAAAATTTTAAATACGCGGTATTTTTTATCGTTTGAAAGCGCGCCCGTTTTTTTGTTTTTTTTTTTGTATTCAAATTAAAAACTGGACAGTAGATCCTGAAGTCTTGATTTAAGGTGTATTTAGAAACCATTTAATAACTCTGTATTTTACAGATCATTTAACCTTAAAAATAGTTTATTATATAGAATTGTAGCTAATTATTGTAAATAAATGTTTTAATTTAGCTAATGTACTTCGAAATCGGAAAAATTGCACCCTTAAAAACTTGGTCATGCGAACTAAAAACCCGGAAGATTTTATTTTTTTAAATATAGAAAACCAACTTTTAAAACCTGTTACATATTTAGTAGAATGCCATAAGCATCAATTTAATGTGTTTACTTCATAATTTTATGCAGTATTTATTGAGAAATTTGCGTTTTTCGACGGTCCGGCGGTCCGGGTTTTACCCCTTCGATTTCCGTCAGTCCGTCTGGGTGGTCCGGGTTTTACCCCTACCCCAAAAAAATATGCTATACCGAAATATATGAAACTCTTGTAAAAGGCGTCGCTGGCTTATACATTATAATCCCATAAATTTGGAATAAAATCTTAAAATGTCAATCCTTAAATTATACTTTTCATTTTAACTCACATCCAATTCATAAATCTCACAAAATATAAATAATTTAAACATGATGTTGTTTAATTTGCAAAAACATGAATTGTGCACACCTGATTGGCCCTTTAGTTTCTCCAGTATTTTTTAACACGATTTTTTAATCAAAAAGAGGATTCAACAGCTGCGAACGCGCCTCCCTGACCTCAATTACACGTATGCGTGAGATTCATGGATGATGAAAAATGCAACTATAATGGCATTATTAAATTTATTTTAATTCCCCTGATTAACTAAATCTATTTCAATTCACAAGAATTAATGAGAAATACGCTACTAGTATGCAATAAATCTAGCTGATATGCCATTTAAAAAACTATTTTGAAAGTACGCTATTGTAATGATATACTTTTACTTTACAAGGTGCTTTACAATTTTAGTATATTATATATTTTTGGTTGCAGTGCGGACTGCGCGCGATAGTCGTGATTTTAATGGGGTTCTATCTTATCATGTTTAGCCACCAAGTTACCACTTATGTCCTTTTCGGCTCCTACGTCTCTGGTATTCAAGTTTATTTATTTATCGTTTATTTTTTTAAACTTTTTTTTCTCAAGGTCCAAATATTAAGGTGCAGTTCTAATTAAAACCTCACGGGTTTTAATCATACCGCGCTCTTAAAGTGCCATGAAATATATCTTTTCTTATTTTATAACTGTTTTTTTAGTGGAGAATATTCTGTGTATGGACGGCGGATTTATTTTTCAGCCTTGAAAAAAAGAATAAAATAAAATAAAAAATATAATATATATAAAAAAATTGTTTACTGCTACGACCACTATATTTGCAGATTTATTCTTTAGATTTTTGTGAATGTTTTTTTTTAGAGCGAACAAGCCATAGCCATTTCTTAGCCCAGCAAGCCATCAATTCGGGAATTTTGAAAAATATTATATTTTTTCACCTAAACTAATTAAGCGCTTAAAATATCGTTTATTCATCGGATCGGAGATAAATTGTCACGAGTTTGTCTTAAAATGGTCTCAGGAGAACTTTAAAAATAGCGCGAATATTTGCATGTTAATTGAGACTCTAAAAAAACTTTAATACAGTGGAAAATGTTTCCTAATTTAGAAATTACCAATTTTAAAAATTACCAATTTGAACGGTCTATTTATACCTGCATTTTCATTCGGCCTTCCTCCTGCCGCGACTTAACTAACTTTAAAAACTTCCCTAGAATTTAATAAAACACAGAAGCCGGTCAAAACTCAAATAGATCTACAAGCAGCAGACTTGAAAACAAAAATTGAACCGATTTCCAGAACGTATAAAACCGCAAACACCTAGTTTTTGGAATTTTAAGGTCTCTCCGGACAGTTTTTATTGCAGAGCGTTCAGTAGTAAACCAACTGCAATAAAGAGCAAAAATTACCCATTTTTATTTACACACAATTTACTTTTGAATTATTATACTTATAGAGTATTATAATATTTTAAGATAATCAAATGACGAAAATTTGACTAATTGGCGAAAAGCAGGCAACAAATCCTGATTACAATAATGATATTTTTTGAATTTATGTTAAATAAATTTTTAAAATTGTAAAAAAATTAAAAAAAACATTATTAAAATAAAAAAAAATTGTGGCCAAATATGTTTTATGTGGGAATCAATCTCGGGACCTTTCAAAAAATTTGACGACGCGCTAACCGACTATGCAAATGCTACCATGAAATAATGAGCTCTAAAAGCGATTTATAAACCACCTTTCTGAAAAAAATTGATAAAACGCACAACAAACGATAGAACTATTTATGCGTTAAAAAATACAAAAGATGTTATGGCCTTCCAAAAATTATAAATTTCAATAGAAATATACTATCTGGAGCTTTAAATTTTACCAAATTCACTTAAATCGAAGTTTCACCGAAATTTTGGATAAATTAACCCTCATTTTTCACGGAAAATTTTTTATTAAACCATAAATACAACAATATTCAGTTTAATTTTTACGTACGTGAAAGAGGGTAACTGTGTATCTCTATTGGAAGTATTTTTTAAATAAATAGTGTGTAGTAAATATTTTTAAGGGTTTTAAAAAAACTTTCATTGCAATTTGATTTTTAATATCAATTATTTCAATTACTTACAATAATATAATGTATGTTAACTTTATAATCGTGATATTTCTGCCTTTTTAACACTCATATAAATTTTTTAGTGAAATATTACTGTATTTCACGAGTAGTATGCCGAAAATCGCGATTTTCCATACTTAAGAAAACTGTAGGAGAGACCTTAAAACCCGTGATCGAGACGAGATAAACGCACTGCACTGCAACGTAAAGTCCAGGGGCGGTATTCTGGCACAGTTTTAAAAATTATCCCGACTGGAAATTGGAAGACGGTGATAGGATTTTCACACTAAAGATGGTTATTCTGCGATGTTTTTTTTATCCACCTCTTTAGGTTGATAAATTATTTTGCATTAAAACAATAGAAAACGTTAATCCGAAAAGCTAAATGTTCTATGTTTTTCATTAAATCCGACGCATAAATTATTTTATAAGTCAAAACGTTGAATATTTCAAATAATTTAAATTATTCGACAGTTACAATGTATATGTAAAAAAATTTCATCTAGGCAATTTGGCAATGTGTTTCCAATTTTTGATTTTTACATGAAATAAAAAGTCTACATCGATTGCTTAAAATAATAATATTGTTCAAAACACAATCGGACATTTTCTTACTTTTGTGGTATCTTGCTTATGCCAAACTGTTTTCTGAATTGTTACGCGGCTAATTATATTTTAATTGCAATTTTAAAATATTTAACCCTTGTAGCTTTTTTATACATATTCTGCGCCTTTATAATTATGTCAAATTTTTTACATTTAAAAACTTTGATTGGCTTGATTTAATTATATTAAACGTTTAAAAACTCTGATAAGAAGACATCGCCACCGTGTAGAGAATGTTCTATTTTAAGAGTCAGAAAAAATCAATAAGAGACGGTTAAACAAAGTCTAGTTATTTTTAATTTTTATTGTTTAAAATTAGTATTTTCAAAACTAAAATTTATATACTGTTTGTAGGGAGGTAAAATGATTAAAAGGGTTAGAAGTTAGGGATTTGTTTGGTTCTTTTTATGGTTTTTAGGTAAAGGGGTATAGTGGGAGTTTTAGTTTTGGGTATGTATATTAGTATTATTTAGATATAGTTGTTTTATATAACTAGAGCAATTGATAGGCTTATTTTAAATAATAATTAAGTTGTCTAGTTTTTGTTTAGTGAGGGTTTTTTTAAATTTTTTTTTGGAGGGGTTGAAGAAATAAATAAGTTGGTTTATAGTTCGGGGTCTGTGGGGGTTATTACTTATTCTTTTCTTAAGATGAGATTGCTATAAAAGGTTTTTGGGTTTTTTCCATTAGGTTTTTTTGGTTTTTTTATTTATTTTTTTTTTTTTTTATTTTATAAATTAGAGGGCTGCCTTCTCCATTTTTTCTGCTCTTAAAGTTCTATTTTTCGTAGTTATTTTTTTTTTTTTTTCTTTTTTTTGTTTTTTGTTGGTTTTGTTGGGGGGGGCTGTGGGTTTTTTGGTTTTCCTCAAAACAAAAACAGCCCTAAAAATGATATTAAAAAATGTAATTTATAAATAATTATTAAAATAAGTTGTTAATCTTAGTTATTAATCCGCTTTAGTGAAAAATTTTAATGTTTTTGTTTTAAATAGTCGATTCAATACGAATATCGTCAGCTAATTATTGCATAATTCAATATTTCTAAAATTGAATATATTAATTCTTGAAATAAGAAAAAAAAAAAAAAAAAATAAAGTCTCCGGAAGTTTTAAGATGGATCTCGCAAAATAATATTATTCGTGTAAAAACGAAAAATACAATTATGAAGTGAATTGATAATATGATAAAATAGTTGAAATAATAGTATGAAAAATCAAATAAATGAAAATTTTCAAACCCAAAATAAACAAATCTCTTTTTTTAAAGGATCCGGGAAATTTGTGAAAAAAATTCGCGAGCTTTTGCATTTTTCAATTTTACGATTTTTGCAAAAATTCTTTGTATGATGGGCAAAAAGTGTACTTTTTGGAATAATGCTCAAAAAATGTGTTTGAGCCACAGGTTTGTGACCCAGGGGGATTTATGCGCAATTTTATGTTCTACTTTTGGTGACAGTCCCAAAAATTTTTCCTAAAAACCCCTAAAAATTTTAATTTTTAAAAGAGCCCCATTATATGGGTGAGTAGTATATCATTTTAAAAGTTTGGCGTTCTGTTTTAAAAAAAATAAAAAAAATTGTTCTAAATGGTCGGGATTACCAAAATACAGACCCTATTGTACCTCTAAAATTAGTAAGGGGTGATTATTTTGTTTTTATTATTATAAGCCGTGTTTATATTCGTTTAAAAGCTCTAGGCAAAAATATTAATTTTAGGTAAACATTTTTTATGGTTACCCGGTTAATTACCCCCAAGTACCCCTAATGTGAAAAATGGTAATTTTGTCAATTCTTTATTTTAAATGTCGTGTTTATACCAATAGGAAAGCTTTCGACACACTGAATTTAAAAATATATGGTTTATTAATTTTTTTAGTGATTTTATTATAATACCGTCATGTTTATACTCATATTAAAGTTCTCGACATGCTGATGTTAAAAATACTTTTTTACTCGATTCACCCAATGATTACAATTTTAACAACCCATAATGTACCCCCCAAAATTTTTAGAGGGTCATTTTTATATATTTTCTTAAATACCGTCTTGTTTATACTCATTTTAAAGCTCTCGACACGCTGATGTCCACAATATTATTTTTAACTGAAATCAACCAATGGTTACCATTTTTACATCCTACAATCTACCCCCAAAAATTTTTAGGGGGTCAGTTTTTTATATTTTATTAAATACCGTCCTGTTTATACTAATATGAAAGCTCTTGACACACTGATCTCAAAAATATTAATTTCAAGTCAATTCACCCAATGGTTACCATTTTTACAACCCGTAACGTACCTCCAAAAAATTTTTAGGGGGTCATTTTAATATATTTAGTTTATTATCGTCCTGTTTATACTCATATTAAAGCTCTCGACACACTGATATCAAAAATAATATTTTTAAAAAAATTCAACAAATGGTTATAATTTTTACAACCCAAAATTTACCCCCAAAAATTTTTAGGGTGTCAGTTTTATATATTTATTGTAATACCGTCCTGTTTAAACTCATATTAAAGTTTTCAACACGCTGATCTAAAAAATATTAATTTCAACTTAATTCACCACTTTTATCTTACCATGCTACTATGGTTTCCATTTTTACAACCCGTAATGTACCCCCAAAAAGTTTTATGGGTCATTTTTATATATTTATTGTAATACCGCCTTGTTGGGGGTAGATTGTGGGCTGTAAAAATGGTAACCATTGGTTGAATTAATTTAAAATATTATTTTTGAGATCAGCGTGTTGAGAGTTTTAACATGAATGACGGTATTACATTAAATATATAAAAATGACCCCCTAAAAATTGTTTGGGAGTACATTATGGGGATTAAAAATGGTAACTATTGGGTCAATTGAGTTAAAAACAATATTGTAGACATCAGCGTGCCGAGAGCTTTAATACTTTAATATGAGTATAAACAAGACGGTATTTAATAAAATATATAAAAATGATCTTTAAAAATTTTTGTGTGTACATTATGGGTTGTAAAAATGTAACATCAACGTGTCGAGAAATTTCATATAAGTATAAACACGACACTAAAATAAAAAAAATTACAAAATTACCATTTTTCACTTTTGGGGGTATTTGGGGGTATGTAACCGGGTAAACACAAAAAAAAATTGCTTTAAAATTAATATTTTTGCTATCAGCACGCATAGAACTTTCAAACGAATATAAACACGTCTTATAAATATTAAAAACAAAATAATCCCCCTTACTAATTTTGGGGGTACAAAGGGGTCTGTATTTTACCTGACGATTTAGACCATTTAGAACCCATTTAGACCATTCTGTTACCCGACCATTTAGAACAAATTTTTTTAATATTTTTGAAATCAGCACGCATGATATATTACTCGCCTAAATAAGGGGGCTGCGTCAAAAGTTGTCTGCAATACGGCATAAAAATTTTTTTGGGACTGTCACCAAAAGTTAGAGCATAAAATTCCGCATAAATTCCCCGGGTCTCAAACCTGTGGCTTAAACAGTTTTTGAGCATTATGGCAAAAAGTACACTTGTTGCCCCCCATAAAAAGGATTTTTGCAAAAATTTCAAAATTGAGACAAATCCCAAGAGCTCAAGCGAAAATTTTTTTGTCACAATTTTCTCAGTATCGTTAAAAAAACAGAATACATGTAATTAATAATTTTAAAGGGTTTGAAAAATTTTCATTGTAATTTGATTTTTCATATCAATTATTTCAACTATTTTATCATATTATCAATGTGCACTTCATAATAGTGATATTTTTGCGTTTTAACACCAATAATATTATATTTCGCGAGATCCATACTTAAAAAACTGTCCGGAGAGACTTTAATGTTTATTTTTTTAATTTTTTTCTTATTTTAAGCAATTAAAATAATATTGCAATTTTAAAGAAATAAATTGCAATTATAAGCAAATAAAATCTAGCTGACCGCGATATGTGCAGTATTGAATCGACTATTTAACAACAAAAACATTCAAAATTTTTCACTAAAGCGGATTAATAACAAAGATTAAAAACTGTATTTTAATAATTATTTATCAAATTACATATTTTGTAATCCAAATGCAAATTCGTTAAGGGCTAAAGTTAGTTAATTTTTGTATATTTTGTGAAAAGGTGGAATTAAAAAAATATGCATTCTTATTTGTTTTAAAAAAACGTCATTACCGCACAATATTAATTGGTCCCCTTATCTCTGCATTTTAATCTTCAGCGTCAGCCAGATATAATTCAACCATAATTCTTATAACACACAGTAAGCAAAATATAAAATAATTGGTACAAATAAAAAATAAAATTAAACAAGTAGAACTTAATTTTCAATTTAAGCTGGAACGATACAGTTAGGATACCCTGTCGGTTTTTTATTTGTATAACTCGTGCTGCACGTGACGGACAGTAGCAAACTATATGTTGGGAGAAAGGGTATTTTTTCCTGTCAGTTCGGTATCCCTACTATTGAAGTTTTTTAATTTCGTTTTATTGCTAAAATTGTTGAAATAAAAAATAAAAAGAAGTGATAGTAGAGATTACGTTAAAAACTTAAAAACTGGCCCAGAATCATGATACAACTTCTGTGTCAAAAGTTGGGAACAAACTAATTCCTATCAAATGACTAAACTTTCATTTATATTTTTTATAATTGACGTCAGCAAATTACCTTTTCAAACGTTTGTTTAAAATTAGCTTTTAAGAAGGAAACTGAGTCGGAGCAGTAGCCGAGTGGTTAGAGCGTTAAACTCGTACTCTCGAAACCGAGGGTCGTACTCCCTGGATTAAATCCTGACTGAGACATGCTGCATTGTGATAATATTCTTTGGTAATATTGTTATATGTAGTATTTGATTTTGCCTTTAGTGCTGAGTAACATCGGCCTTGCGTATCCTGCTTTATGCCCTTTTTGAATAAAATAAATAAACTTTTTATTACAAATAATTAAACTCCTTTGGCATCCTTAAAACTCGAAAAATGTCTATTGATGGACCAAATCTAATTAGGATTTGTAGTTTTAAAGTATTATTAGAAAATGAGTACAATTTGAACGGGTTTTCAACTAAGTTATTTCATAATAAAATTTGTGGGTTTCTAATCCTAACGATGTGGTTTTTAAAATTATACAAACACCATATGCTTGGATAGTACTTAAAATGCATACAGTACTTAGATTGAATTAATCATTACCGCCACAGGCACAGCCAATTGTAAGAGTGATTGAAATCACTGTTACTATCACTAACCTGTTTAATTATTTTTGCTGAAAATTTAAAACTTCACCCTTGTATTTTTAAAACTAAATTTCCTAATAGCAAAAATTTCAGCACTGCTGTGGATTTACAGAGAAGGAAAGCTGTCACATATCTAAAATATGTCTTCCATTTCATGTATTTTCTCAAAGAACCTTTTAAATCTTTAATAATATGTCTGATTTCATTCTTTATTATTTATCTACGTGTTCAGTGTGACATGTTTAGCTTCTTTCCCTTGACAATAACTGTCCGCTGAATTTCTTTGATCAGAAAACTTTTATCTTTCATTTTTAGTTTCAATTTTAATACTGATAGAAAATCTTCGTTTCTGGCTAAAAACTACTTGGTGTTTAAAACAGTATATAAATTTTAGTTTTGAAAATACTAATTTTAAACAATAAAAATTAAATTTAACTAGACTTTGTTTAACCTGTCTCTTATTGATTTTTTCTGGCTCTTAAAATAGAACATTCTCTACACGGTGGCGATGTCTTCTTATCAGAGTTTTTAAACGTTTAATATAATTAAATCAAGCCAATCGAAGTTTTTAAATGTAAAAAATTTGACATAATTATAAAGGCGCAGAATATGTAAAAAAAAGCTACAAGGGTTAAATATTTTAAAATTGCAATTAAAATATAATTAGCCGCGTAACAATTCAGAAAACAGCTTGGCATAAGCAAGATAGCACAAAAGTAAGAAAATGTCCGATTGTGTTTTGAACAATATTATTATTTTAAGCAATCGAGGTAGACTTTTTATTTCATGTAAAAATCAAAAATTGGGAACACATTGCCAAATTGCCTAGATGAAATTTTTTTACATATAACTGTCGAATAATTTAAATTATTTGAAATATTAAACGTTTTGGCTTATAAAATAATTTATGCGTCGGATTTAATGAAAAACATAGAACGTTTAGCTTTTCGGATTAACGTTTTCTATTGTTTTAATACAAAATAATTTATAAACCTACAGAGGTGGATAAAAAAATCATCGCAGAATAACCATCTCCAGTGTGAAAATCCTATCACCGTCTACCATTAGAAAAAAACCCCAACCCCCCCCCCCCCCCCGCGCCCCCCCCCGCAAAAAAAAAAACCAAAAAAAAAAAACGCCATATCGCAAGCAAGCCATAAAAGCAACATCGCCTCTTTTCCCCCGCCCCCCCCCCCCCCCCACCCCCCCCCGCACCCCCCCCGAAAACACGGGGAGGCGGCGCACAGCAATTTCCAGTGTATGAATTAACCCAAATGGATGATATTTTTTATTAAAACAATAGAAAAAATTATTCATGTTTTAAACTGGATAAAATTGATTTTTTTTGCATACTGAAGCACTTAAAAAAGTTAATCGGGATAATTTTTAAAACTGTGCCAGAATACCGCCCCTGGACTTTACGTTGCAGTGCAGTGCGTTTATCTCGTCTCGATCACGGGTTTTAAGGTCTCTCCGGACAGTTTTCTTAAGTATGGAAAATCGCGATTTTCGGCATACGAGATCTCGTGAAATACAGTAATATTTCACTAAAAAATTTATATGAGTGTTAAAAAGGCAGAAATATCAGCGATTAAAGAATACTAACATTACATTATATTATTATAAGTAATTGAACAATCATTGATATTAAAAAATCAAATTGCAATGAAATTTTTTTAAAACCCTTAAAAATATTTACTACACACTATTTATTTAAAAAATACTTCCAATAGAGATACACAGTTACCCTCTTTTCACGTACGTAAAAATTAAACTGAATATTGTTGTATTTATGGTTTAATAAAAAATTTTCCGTGAAAAATGAGGGCTTAATTTATACCAAAATTTCGGTGAAACTTCGATTTAAGTGAATTTGGTAAAATTTAAAGCTCCAGATAGTATATTTCTATTGAAATTTATAATTTTTGGAAGGCTATACATATTTTGTATTTTTTAACTCATAAATAGTTCTATCGTTTGTTGTGCGTTTTATCAATTTTTTTCAGAAAGGTGGTTTATAAATCGCTTTCTCAGAGCTCATTATTTCATGGTAGCAGTGGCATAGGCGGTTAGCCTGTCGTCAAATTTTTGGAAAGGTCCTGAGATCGATTCCCACATAAAACATATTTGGCCACAAATTTTTTTTATTTTAATAATGTTTTTTTTAATTTTTTTACAATTTTAAAAATTTATTTAACATAAATTCAAAAATATCATTATTGTAATCAGGATTTGTTGCCTGTTTTTCGCCAATAAGTCAAATTATCGTCATATGATAATCTTAAAATATTATAATACTCTATAAGTATAATAATTCAAAAGTAAATTGTGTGTAAATAAAAATGGGTAATTTTTGCTCTTTATTGCAGTTGGTTTACTACTGAACGCTCTGCAATAAAAACTGTCCGGAGAGACCTTAAAATTCCAAAAACTAGGTGTTTGCGGTTTTATACACTCTGGAAATCGGTTCAATTTTTGTTTTCAGGTCTGCTGCTTGTAGATCGATTTGCGTTTTGACCGGCTTCTGTGTTTTATTAAATTCTAGGGAAGTTTTTAAAGTTAGTTAAGTCGCGGCAGGAGGAAGGCCGAATGAAAATGCAGGTATAAATAGACCGTTCAAATTGGTAATTTTTAAAATTGGTAATTTCTAAATTAGGAAACATTTTCCACTGTATTAAAGTTTTTTTAGAGTCTCAATTAACATGCAAATATTCGCGCTATTTTTAAAGTTCTCCTGAGACCATTTTAAGACAAACTCGTGACAATTTATCTCCGATCCGATGAATAAACGATATTTTAAGCGCTTAATTAGTTTAGGTGAAAAAATATAATATTTTTCAAAATTCCCGAATTGATGGCTTGCTGGGCTAAGAAATGGCTATGGCTTGTTCGCTCTAAAAAAAAACATTCACAAAAATCTAAAGAATAAATCTGCAAATATAGTGGTCGTAGCAGTAAACAATTTTTTTATATATTATATTTTTTATTTAATTTTATTCTTTTTTCAAGGCTGAAAAATAAATCCGCCGTCCATACACAGAATATTCTCCACTAAAAAAACCGTTATAAAATAAGAAAAGATATATTTCATGGCACTTTAAGAGCGCGGTATGATTAAAACCCGTGAGGTTTTAATTAGAACTGCACCTTAATATTTGGACCTTGAGAAAAAAAAGTTTAAAAAAATAAACGATAAATAAATAAACTTGAATACCAGAGACGTAGGAGCCGAAAAGGACATAAGTGGTAACTTGGTGGCTAAACATGATAAGATAGAACCCCATTAAAATCACGACTATCGCGCGCAGTCCGCACTGCAACCAAAAATATATAATATACTAAAATTGTAAAGCACCTTGTAAAGTAAAAGTATATCATTACAATAGCGTACTTTCAAAATAGTTTTTTAAATGGCATATCAGCTAGATTTATTGCATACTAGTAGCGTATTTCTCATTAATTCTTGTGAATTGAAATAGATTTAGTTAATCAGGGGAATTAAAATAAATTTAATAATGCCATTATAGTTGCATTTTTCATCATCCATGAATCTCACGCATACGTGTAATTGAGGTCAGGGAGGCGCGTTCGCAGCTGTTGAATCCTCTTTTTTTGATTAAAAAATCGTGTTAAAAAATACTGGAGAAACTAAAGGGCCAATCAGGTGTGCACAATTCATGTTTTTGCAAATTAAACAACATCATGTTTAAATTATTTATATTTTGTGAGATTTATGAATTGGATGTGAGTTAAAATGAAAAGTATAATTTAAGGATTGACATTTTAAGATTTTATTCCAAATTTATGGGATTATAATGTATAAGCCAGCGACGCCTTTTACAAGAGTTTCATATATTTCGGTATAGCATATTTTTTTGGGGTAGGGGTAAAACCCGGACCACCCAGACGGACTGACGGAAATCGAAGGGGTAAAACCCGGACCGCCGGACCGTCGAAAAACGCAAATTTCTCAATAAATACTGCATAAAATTATGAAGTAAACACATTAAATTGATGCTTATGGCATTCTACTAAATATGTAACAGGTTTTAAAAGTTGGTTTTCTATATTTAAAAAAATAAAATCTTCCGGGTTTTTAGTTCGCATGACCAAGTTTTTAAGGGTGCAATTTTTCCGATTTCGAAGTACATTAGCTAAATTAAAACATTTATTTACAATAATTAGCTACAATTCTATATAATAAACTATTTTTAAGGTTAAATGATCTGTAAAATACAGAGTTATTAAATGGTTTCTAAATACACCTTAAATCAAGACTTCAGGATCTACTGTCCAGTTTTTAATTTGAATACAAAAAAAAAAAAAAAAAAACGGGCGCGCTTTCAAACGATAAAAAATACCGCGTATTTAAAATTTTATTTCAATTTATATTGCGAACGAAATATTACTTCCATCATGAGTTTTGCAAAAGAAGCACTGGCAGTTTAATAGAGAATTATATTTATATACATTTTTAATTTCAAAAAGTTTAATTTTAATTCATGGAACATATTTAATTTTACTAATTCATGGAAAATAAACTTTTGGTAAGTGTAAAGTAAGGTAAGTAACTTTCGGTAAATAAAATAAATAAACTTACGGTAAGTGTTTCAACAAATACCCGCGTCAAAGAAACCCGGAAGATTTTAATTTTTTTAATATTTATAAAAACACAAAAATAAGCAAATAAACGTGAAGCTCGTGATCTGGAGATTGCAAAAATATCTTTATTTTTTTATAGATCTTATGTATTTCTTGAGATCTTTGGGTTTTTAGACGGTCCGTCAGTCCGGGTTTTACCCCATCGATTTCCGTCAGTCAGTCCGGGTGGTCCGGCTTTTACCCCCACCCATTTTTTTGGCGTAGCTAATTAAAAGCATATAATGATTCTCAAACTCAGAGGCCCCAAAGGAAACGAAACGTATTAAATTCCGTGAACATAATAGCTTAGCATTTTAGTTTTAAATGTTAAAATAGTTCTACGTGACAATATCTATATCGAAACTAACATTTTTGCTTAATTACCATTTTAATGGTCTAAAAATAATGCCAAACACACTTTGCGCCAGGCAATTCAATATAAGCTATTAACAATCAACGCAATGTGGTATAAGCTTTTAACAATTAAGCAAAAATTGTTTTATTTTAAAGCATAAAAAATTGTTTATATTGCCATTTTGATTAAAAAAAGTTCTTATATAATCAAAAAGTCACACAGTGGCACGCTATAGGAAGATTTGGCTTCGCGGTACCGTGGAAACCAAAGCGTGGATACCTTTAATAATTCATGTTTGTTTACTTATTATATGTTTTCTACCATTTTATCTTAAATCAAAATTGATCATTTGATATTGATCTATCAGATAGTACAAAACTATCGAAGGTTTAAAATTATTTTCATTATTGTAAAATAAAAAAAAGTTTTTAAAAGTGCTCTGGATTTATAATAGGGCGAAAAACATGAGTGACTTTAACCCATTTTATGAAATTCCTAAAACTATAAATTTTTTGCTGTTTATAACAGCACCCAATGAATGGACTTCTTCCTGTGTGCGGTGGTTGCATGTTGAAATGTACTATGACCTTTTTCTCGAGCACACATGACTTTTAACGTTATAATGACAAAAATATTTAACGTAAAAATAAAGAAAAAATATGCGACTTCATATAAAGCTCAGACACATTGACTGCCGTTACTGGGGCGCGTCCTAGTTGGGGCTTTAGCCCAATGATTAGGATTAGGAATTAGGGTGTGGTTTTATTAAGACCCTCTGAAAAAAAAGGGAAAAACTTTTTTGATAGGTTTTGGTTTTTTTCCGAAAAATCGTGATTATTTTAATTTTAATAGAAATAGAGGAGTTTATTTTTTCATTTGTAATAAAAGCTAAAACTTTACGAAGTTATTTTCAATGAACTCATGTATGAAGTGACTTTTTTTCTTAGAGCCATAATTACGGCAATAACAGGCCCTAATCAGGTATCATTGAGGGTCTTAACTAGGGCGCGTTCTAATTAGGATGCCACATAGTTATAGGGCAATAAATGTTTTTGAGCAATATATTAAGTCATTTATTTTTCATTTATTGCTATGATATATATTTTTGTTAATGAATAATGTATCCTATCATGCCTGAAAAACTGAAAATTTTAGAAATTAGATGCCTTTCATTCATTTTTTTTTAACTTGGAGTATTAAAAATGATTTTACCCTTTCATAACTTATCCTATTCATTCTAATTTTATACAATTAATATTTAAATATTTTATAGCTAATAGTACGGTCTTTTAGAACACAGGTCTAAAGTATAATCGGATAAACATATAGGTAATAAAAAAAAATTCTGCACCATAAAAACTACTTGCACTAATATATAACCTGCCAATCTATTCAAAATACCAATCTTGCGGACTCACAATTGCGCTCCATTAGGCTCTATTTTTGGCTGTCAGCCTAAAAAGTCATATAAAATCATATTGATGATGATGATATCTAGAAAATAGAAGGAGAAATCAACGTTATAAAAAAACCAGAAATAATCCGAAAAAATAACGAAAAAAAACACAAAAAAAAGTAAATCGCTCGCAATATATCTATATAAATAATTTTAGCTGCTTCTTGTCAAACTCGAAAAAGTTTTTATTTTAAATATTTTCAAAAACAAGTAAAAGAAAAGCACTCAATTGCACTCAATCAACTAACAATCAATTAATCCCAGTAGAGGTATTTTATTTTTCAATTCATAAAAATCTAGAGATCTTTTTTTCAGACGCGTCATTATCAAAAGTATATATAACACAAAATAACACTACTCATATATTACTCCAACACGTCTACTGCCCTAACTAGCGCGCCATTAATTAAGAATATTAATAATAATTGGGCGCGCCCTAGTTAGGGCAGTAAACGTGTCAGAGCAATATGTAAAGTCACATATTTTGTGTTATATATACTTTTGATAATGACCGCGTCTGAAACAAAACAGATCTCATAGATTTTTATGAATTGAAAAATAAAAAAATACACTCTACTGGGATTAAAATTGATTGTTAAGTTGATTGAGTGCAAAATTGAGTGCAAATTTTCTTTTACTTGTTTTGAAAATATTTAAAATAAAAACTTTTTCATAGTTAGTAAGTATTAAAACACGAAAATTTTTAAAAAAATTTACTCATATTGTCGAAGCGAATTTACTTTTTTTTGTGTTTTTTTTAGTTTATTTTTCGGATTATTTCTGGTTTTTTTATAACGTTGATTTCTCACATTCTATTTTCTCAATATCAAATCAAATCAAATCAAAATATGAAATTTTAATAATGACATTTATTAGGCTGACAAGCCAAAAGATAAAAAACCTAAACAATAAAAACGCAATTTGTTTCAGTCACGCAAGATTGGTATTTTGAATAGTTTTATTGGCAGTATAATTAGTGCAAGTCCGTTTTTTATGGTGCAGAATTTTTTTTATTAACCTTATATGTTTATCACGATTTATAACCATTTAAGAACACTGTGTTCTCAAGAGAGCCCATTACATATTAGCCTATAAAAATCCATTTAATTCAATATTAATTGTATAAAATTTACAATGAATACAGGATAAGTTATCGAAAGCACATAAAATCAAATTAAATAAAAAAAAGAAAAAAAATGAATAAAAAAACTATACACGTAATAGAAACTGGCCATATGCATGTCGTTAAGATTGTTTTTACATCAGCTATTGATTTGCCACGGGGAAATTGAAATCTAATAATTGCAAGGAAAGCAAGAGATAAAACATTTATTGTATATATAAGACGTTTCGAATTTTACGCAATCCATCATCAGTTATTACATCTAAAATAAATTATTAAAAAATACATAAGTATATGTCAGATATAATATGGGTGGATTACAATAATAATAAAACTCAGAGCGCAAAAAATTAGAAATTACAAAAAATATATAAAACCATTAAAACAAAACAGCTCAATACTAGCAATATTCTTATTTAAAACAGGCTTATGTTTCTTAATATAAAGACTTTCCTTAATTTTAAGATAGAACGCATTAAAGATAAATTCTATCAGGGTGAAAATAGATGAGTGGTAAAGTAACCACTAGTTGTTTGAGAAAATATCACGTGCAGAAAAACACATGACGCAACTAATATATTGGTTACATACCGCAGAACTTTTTTTTTAAATTTTCTCGTCGGTTTTTGTTTTTTCTTCTGGCGGGCGTTACGCCCTCCCTACCAAACTAGGCTTAACAGAACAGTCCTTACACGATAAAATATGATCAAAAATTGCGGATTGCTTAGCTAAAACAGTATATAGGCGAGTCAATTTGTCATTTAGGTACCCGGATCTCGGGATATATCGCAATTTCGTCTTTGACAAATCGTCCTGTTTTAGCTAAGCAATCCGCAATTTTTGATCATATTTCATCGTGTAAGGACTAATCTGTTAAGCCTAGTTTTAAGGATTTTAGCGTTTTAGCTTTTGATACTAATACGTTCTGTCTTAAAATTAAGGAAAGTCTTTATATTAAGAAACATAAGCCTGTTTTAAATAAGAATATTGCTAGTATTGAGCTGTTTTGTTTTTAATGGTTTTATATATTTTTTGTAATTTCTAATTTTTTTCGCTCTGAGTTTTATTATTATTGTAATCTACCCATATTATATCTGACATATACTTATGTAATTTTTTAATAATTTATTTTAGATGTAATAACTGATGATGGATTGTGTAAAATCCGAAACGTCTTATGTATACAATAAATGTTTCACTCTTGTTTTCCTTGCAATTATAAGATTCTTTTTTTCCTGTTTTTTCTGGGTAACTAATTTTTGACTGCCCTTATAATGATCATCAAAATAAAAACATATTTTAAGAAAACCCTACAACGAAAAGTAAAAAATAAATATTTATTTTTGCGAAAAAAAAACTGTTAATTATGAAAAAATATTATTATAAAAAACAGTTTTTTGTTTCAAATGACTATGTTTTCTTTGATCTTAAGCTATTAAACTTAAAATTATTAATGTTAAATTAATTGTTCTTTGTTGTTTTTGGTCTTAAGGTTTTTTTTGAAAATATACTTAAAAGATACGGTAATTTTTCATGTACTCTAATTTTATAATAGTATACTAGTTTTACTCTTAAAGTAAAAAATCCAATGATTAAATATTTAAATTGTTTTAAATTCATAAACCAAAGGTTTTACATATTTTTTTATAGCTGTACGATTTATATAAATAA
>JASAMX010000469.1:27500-36138 GCA_030248175.1 Microlaimidae sp. YZB2_3
CTGGTCTTCACTGTGAGTATTCCGGATAGGATTTTATCTTATATTCACAGGGCAGTTGGTTGCCATTTACATCCCGCATATAAGACGCGATTGTGATCGAAAAGGGTTAAAAAGTTTAGTTATTTTTATTCTTCAAAATAGCTGGTGCTTGTATGCCTTGGGGCTATCTTCCCTGCTGCTGTACCTATTCGGATTTAATTGCTACATCTCCTATCAAACGGCGAGTCTAGTCGGCTATATGCACACCGTGACTCTCTCCTCTATTCTAACTGGCCTCAAGCCTTTCCAGGTAGAGTTGTGCTAGTAAGCAAATTTTCAACTCCCAACGTGGCTGCAATAGTTGTTCGTTGGATTAAAAAATGCCCCCCATTAAGTAACCACTTAAATCACGAGAATCTAACGTCACTTTATCAACCAATTAGATTCGATTTAATAAGGAGTATTTGTTTAAATATCTTCTTTTTAACGTTACTTTGGTTGGTTTCGTGGCCCAATTGGTTAAGGCGTGTAGTCATTTTGTCAGAGTTGAGGAGATCGAACCCTCATGGGTCCAAAATTTTATTTTCATTTTAATAAATTTGTTATAGATTTTTATAATTTTTTAATCCTATTCACCAAGATTAAAAACAAATACATTTTTTTCTTGTTTTTTTTTGTCAATTTATTGAATTTTTTTGTTATTTGGATATTCTAAAATATTATAATACAATATAATTGCAATAATATACAAAAAATTTTTATGTAAGTAAAAAGATAATATTTTTGCCAATAATTAATATTAATATTAATTAATTAATATATTAATACTGCAATTGGTTTACTACAATTGGTTTCAGTTGGTTTGCAGTGAAAACTATCAGAAGCGACCATAACCCTTGATTTATAAATTATAATTTGCACTGACGAATTGAATTTCCTAAAAAATGCTGATGTTGTGTAATCGAAAAAATTTGTTTGCATGAAAGTCATGTGGGCGTGTATAAATTAGTCACGTGAGAACACTGTTACAGCTACGTTTTGTTTGCCTTTAGTCCGAATATCATCCTAGTTAATTAGAGTTAACTAGTAAGGTATCTGAGCGAAATTCGTCCAGCCTTAATTTCGGCCACCGGCTGTTATTATTGCCATGCGCAAAGTTATGAAATTTATTGAGGATGGCTAGATAGGTCGTTATGTCATCTATCTAGCCATATGTAGTATATTTCATCACTTTACGCATGGTAAAAACAACAGCCGGTGGCTGAATATAAGTCAGGCCGAATTAAAATGAGTTATTCTAAATAGTAAGTTAATTAGCACCACTCTAGGCCTCATTGAATATTGCCATATTTGCCGTTAATTCCGGAAAAAACGTCACTTTTTGCCGTCATCTCAGCGGTATGCTGCGAACTTTGAAAGGTACAAATGGGTAACTCCTCAAAAAAGGGAATAAAATAGCAGCAAGAAAAAAGTAACTTAACACAATAACGCAATTAGGGACATAAATGTGGCGCGCTTCATTTAGGGCGTGCCCGATCAAAGTAACATAAGGAATAATTTGCATACAACAAGATTTAATTTGCTATACATCGTTTGAAATTTTGAGTTCAGTGGTCTTAACCAAAAACAACCATGGTACATTTGCTGTATGAACAAAAAATTGAATTTGATCTTGGAAATAAAAGAAGATGTTGTTATGACACTATATCACAAACAAGGGCGTAAAGGTACTTTTTTATTTTTGCTATTTTTAAAAACTCACAACGAAAAAAATAATGTTTTTTAATGGGCCTGGTTTTAAAATGGTCAATTCTAGCTTCCATTCTTTTTTTCAAATTCATCTTTCTGTCTATAGAAAAAGTGTATCATGAATGTTTTTGACATAGCCCACTGAACTTAAAATCTTAAAGCAAGTATTACAAATTTAATCTTATTGTATGCAAATTATTCCTTATGTGACTTTGGTCGATTGAGGCTTTCAATTGTACTTGAAAAATAAAATATTCAAAAATTATGAGGTCGAATAACAAAATTAAGCGCTAACGGTTAGTGCTATTTTACAAAATAAAAAGTTAGAATTGGTAAAAATGCCTGAAATTTTGAACTGTTAACATTTTTTTAAAAGGTAAAATATCTTTGAAATAGACCTACCTAACATAACAAAAATAAAGTCAATGGTGACACCACGAAGCAAACATTTTTCCCAACAAATATATTTTATTTTAATATTTTTTCAACTAGAAATACTACAAATAATAAACCTCTATTTAAAGAACTTTAGCAACTATTTTGTATAAAATTAAAGCATTACAAAATGTTATTTTGATTAACCCAAAAAAATTGCATATCAAAACCTTATTTAAGCAAAAAATAGCTTTAAACAATGGTAAGAAGTTAACAAAAATACTTAAAAATGTTTTAATATCGTTGTTAGTTCTCCAGTTTTGGCAAGAATTGGGTAAAATTTATTTATTTCATAACAAAATACGATATTGTGGCGTGACCGCCGACCTATATTTTTGTTATGCTGAGTAGGTATGTAAATTTATTTTGTATTTTGTTTTTTTTTAAACTTTTTCTTCGGATTTTAACAATAATTTATAAACAAAAGTTTTCATTATCATGCCACTAATACACAAAACAAATTATTAATGCATTTTTGTTTTACTTGCTTAAAAACCATTATGCACCTTTCAGATGAATTTGGTTACGAACCTAAAATTAATTTTCGACACACTTTAAATTGTTGCCTCATTGGTTTTATTGGAGCCGTAATTTTTGGAATTCGATTGGTTCAATTTGTAATACTAAAAGAGCGCTTAGGCACGGACCATTGTTTTAACATAAAAGCCAAACTTAAATTATATAAGGTGCTAAGTATACTGATCAGGGCAAATTTTTTGTTTTTGTTTTCAAAACAAATTCAAAAATTTTTTTTAAAATGTTACATCTTTATTAAAAATTTAGCAATAAAACAATAAAAAAATCTTGAACAAAACTGTTTAATGTCGAAAGGTAATCATTTTTATAATCAAAAATTTAAATTTTTTCTAACAACTAAAGACGAATATTTTTTATATTTTGCTAATAAAATTGCTCCATGGATATAAATATTTAAGTTACGAATCATTCACTCCAAGAAAGCGTTTAATTTGTAAATTGTTTTAACAGTTTATGATTGTTTTCGTTTCTGATACCCATAAAATAAATTGTATCTGATTTCTTAATGTAATGGGCGGCCACAGGAAATAATAAAATAAAATATAATATTATAATGTTAATAATAATATATATTAAATATAATATCAAGAATATATATTGCCTAACTCTATTGAAGCAATGGTCCATGAATTTAGGGAGATTTTGGTTGGCCGATTTGTCTGTTGTGATCACACCACTGCTCAGCATATGGCAATTGCTTCCGCTGGCGTATTATTGCTTTGTTAACTGTATTATCAGGTAGTGTTGTGATAACAATGGTTAACACTAGTCTAAACCTAATGTCTTGTCTAGTTATTTTAGTGCAGTGGATGTTAACCCTTTAGGATTCTTTCCGCTGCAAATCCACAGAAGGGGTTGCGCGTCAGTGCTGCTCGATGTTAAACTCCGCCTCCTATGGTGCAGTTGCACGTAAATTTTAACACTGAGCAGCGGTGGCGCCAAATCCGTTTTGTGGATTTGCAGCGCTCTTTGGACGGAAAATCTCAAAGGGTTATTTATCGTTATTTGGCGTTTGTGATGCGTTTACAGAAGTGGTTTCTAGCGTACCGAGATCAATTATTGATGATAAAATTCATACTTACTTATCAGTATTTATCAATACTGATATATTTTAATTCGCTTTTTTGATGCTAATTTATACGCAGCTGGTACAATGTAATATTTGGAGTCTTAATTGACATATTTCTACGACAGTTCGAAAAATAAAAAGATTAACAGTTTAACTGGTTTTCAGGGTTCCATGATTGAAAAACTAAGTATATTAACAAGATTTAACCCCAATGAATTAATTATAAGCTATGCAGCTAACAAAATCTTTATTCCGACGTTTCCCGTAAAATTCAAAAAGAAGTATTGAAAATAGCTATAAACTCGGGAAAAGGCAATCACAAGAGCAGGTTAATTTTTATATTATATTTTAAAAATTGGTTTCCCTAAAACTTTTTGTAGTTTTCTTGTTGTCCTTTTACAAAAATCATACAAAAATTCTTCTCAAGACCTACAACTGCAAAGGATCGCCGTGTTCACTCACAAAACAACCGTCCTTATTCAGAATAAGCATAAATAGTAACTGCCTAATTTTTTTAATATCACCTACGAATTGGTTCGTTTTGATAATTTGTTTATTTATTCATTTTTATCACAACACTATTTATATCAGCGAATGTTTTACCGCGTTGACCACCTCAATGGAAAGCGACCCCGCGCACACGAGATTCTCATTCGGCCATTATTACCATCGCTACGTGGAAGTTGCGAAAATCGTCAGCAAATTCAACCATTTTCTCGGCCCGTTCGTCTTCGTCTCGGCGGCGTTCAGCGTTTTAACCGTTTGTTGTATGCGATCGTGAGCGCGAGGTTTTGAACTGCAGTTCGAGGCTAATCCATAAAATTTCGCGAAGTCGTAGTATTGTTATAGGGCGTATAAGAGCGCCTGCTGAGCGGAATGCCTCGCGCAAGGGGGGCGAGCGTTCGCTTTTAAACTCAAAAGTTATGAAAATTTAAACTCAAAACTCAATAATGAGGGCATCTACAGACAAAAATAATTATCTGGTTTTAAAGTTATAGCGTTCCGTTGCTCGGATTTTTTTTAACCGTTTGGGTTTTTTTGTTCAGAAACCACTGCAAATCCGCAGAAGCTGTTTCTCGCCAATGCATCTCGGTAATAAAATTGGCGTCCCGACTATTACGTAAGCGGAGTTTAACACTGAGCAGCACTGACGCAGAATCCCTTCGGCGGATTTGCAGCGGAAAGAATCCCAAAAGATTAAAAAAGGCATTAAGTGCCTTATGCATATGAAGTACCTTTTGAATTATACTGTTTTGATTTATTCTGAATGTCTAATTTTTTTATTGTAAATTTTATTGTGTAGAGAGTAATCAAAACAGTTCTGAAGGATTTTTTATAAAAATTAATATCTTTTATTAAGTTTTAAATATACCCATCTAAATTTTAAATTTTTGTTTTTTTGCTTCAAGACTCAGGACAGATATTATCATTGTATTATATTTGATTTTCAAACTCGTTAGGTGCTTAAAAAATTGGTCATATATCGCCAGCGAAATTGTAAACAAAAACAAAAGTTATGTTAGCCTGTAAACAGAACATAAACAAAATTCAATTTTTTGCCCAAAAATATTTTTATTATTTTTTACTGCAGATTTTTGCTGAGGGTTACCGTTTCTAAAATATCTGTGACTATTAGGGATCGACCGGGGCCCCGGCCCCGGCTTACCCCGACACATTTTTCTACCCCGGCCCGGCAAACGCAATTTTCTCTACCCCGGCCCCGGCCCCGGCAATTTAGCTTTCAAATCAACCGGGGCAAACCGGGGTAAGGACCCCTAAGAATACAAATTTTAAAGCGCTTTTTACAATTTTTGACAGTGATAAACATATAAAATTTTATTTAAATTTTGTAATCGCTTCAATATGAGGATATTTATTATTTATATTTTAAGATTTTTAAAACTCTATTTTAATAAGATTCCTTATTTTAATCATAAGTAGTTATTCTAAAAGTTTGAAGACTTCTTGAGCATTAAAAACTATTTGTAGGATTTATTTACAAGATTTGACAATACAAGCCCATTCATGAGACGTATACAATAAATATTAGAGTTTATTAATATTATTAATATCATTGTTTATATCAAAAATATATAACACAAGAGAAGCCAACAGAAAAACAAAAAAAAAACCCGAACCCCCCCCGCAAAGCACAAATATATAACACAAGAGAATTTTCGGATATGTGTACAGTAAATTTTTTAACTAAATTTAAAAAAAAATAATGCACATTTTACTTTTCGGCGCAAGTTACTTTCCATGCACTCAAAAAATTTCTCATACAACGATATTTCGTACACCAAACTCGTTTTTCTGACACGTTTACAAAATCGCCGCGTACAAAAAATTAGCAGAAATCGGTAATAAGTGCTAATAAATTCGCTTATGTGTGAGTTTTTCTATGAAAGTTTATTTTACAACTGGATGCTTGTTTGGATTATAATATATTCTTACTTTTATTTTGGGGTGTTATTGAAACTGTTTTAAAATTTAGTGATGTTAAAACATTTTTTTAATAAAAAAAATTCAAGTTGATTTCTTGTTTTTATTTTAGCATTTTTAAGTTTATTTCTTAAACTACATTGGTATTAATAAATTGGTAGGGTCTATTCGGACTTGGTTTGCTTGATTTGGAAGGAAAACCCTGCGAAGTCAGTCCACTTTTTAGCGAGTTTAAACTTTTTATACAGCCCAAAACACACCAAACTTGAATTTTCTAAACAAGAAATTAGTATGAGCTGTTTGTATTTAATTTGAAAAAAGTTTTAAAATAAAATTTGCTTAAAAATTAATTAATACGTGTCGAAAATTAACAATATTACTGGACACAGTCTAAAAGGTATACCACCCGGTCAAGAGTTTTCTTGCCAAAAGTTACGGACACCAGTTCGTTTAAACCCGGTCCAAAATTTTTATGACTACCAGTAAAAGTGCTAGGTATTCAAATAGAAATTCCAGTAAAACTTATCTTTGAGCTTTCTATTTTAAAAAGATTTGCTAATTTAGTTTAAGTTTTTATAATTATATCTTTAATAAAAGTAAGCATATATAACCCAAAAATGGTGAACACCTAAAATTTGCTGAAAATTCGGATTTGGGCGTCTTTAATACTCAAAAACCCGTCATTTTCTTCTATTTCATAGGCGCATTGTTTTTTTTTTAAATTAATTTTTAACGCAATTTTTAATATAGTGTTAGTGTTTTGCAGCGCATATTGGAACTTTTTTTTCCATTTTTGCCTGAAATGCACTACACAAAAAAGGGTATTGACAGCAAGAAAAATCTCTGCGTAAGAAATCAATCGTGTATGCATAGAAAGTTGCGTGCGTTAGAAATGTTGCGTTTTTTTCTTGCACAATTTTATTCAAAAACTTAATGTATAATTGGAAATTTTCTTGGGCCATAATATGGCCCAAGAAAATTTACATTTAAAAATTAGACCGAAAAATGTTGAATAGAGGTATGTAAGTGAAGTTCTAAAAAAGATGTTTCTTCAAAATAATATTCTTGAAGACCAGCATTTTTGAGGTTTAGAGTTACATTTTTTAAATTATCAACATATTCTATTTATTGTAATATAAAGAAATTTCGCTATTGTCAAATAATTTTTTAACAAATAATTACTGAAAATAATTAAAAATCATTATTTTTTACAACAGTATAGTGGATACTAAATATAAGATAATAATTTAAGGTTTAAAAGAATCGAAATATTGAAATAAATTTTTTTCTGTTTTGCTTAAAAAAAACTTTGTGTATTAAAAAATATAAGTTTTTCTACTTACACAAGTGTTTAAATTCTAAAATATGACTATTAATTACCTAAAACAAATAATTTACAGTAAAAAATTTGAATTTTTGAAAAAAATGACCAAAATTACAAATTCTGCTAAACCTGTTCGGGCTTCGGCCCCGGCCGGGGCAAAATTTTTTACCCCGGCCCCGGCAAATCAAAATTTCCCTACTCCGGCCCGGCCCCGGCCTTGGCATCATTAATAATTCTGCCCCGGTCAATCCTTAGTGACGGTGCCTAACTTATTTGAAAAAAAAAGTAAAGTTGTCCTAGCGAAAATTTCAGAATTTCCGAGTAGCAAATTAATTTATATTTATATTTTTTAAATTATTAATATTTTTAGTTGCAAATCGATTTAACTTCCAGTTCGACCCGCCTTTTTTGCTTATTATTTGCATACAAAAAGGTGTGATATATTTTTTTATGCAGCAAGAGCGCACAATTATAATTTATTTGAAAAAAAAGTATAGTTGTCCAAGCAAAAATTACAGAATTTCCGAGTAGCAAATTAATTTATATTTATATTTTTTAGATTATTAATATTTTTAGTAGCAAATCGATTTAACTTCCAGTTCGACCCGCCTTTTTTGCTTATAATTTGCATACAAAAAGGTGTGATATATTTTTTTATGCAGCAAGAGCGCACAATTAGCATAACCGGTATCGACCACACAGATACGTACAAGTTCGTCTATTTGTGGATTATCTTGCAAATTTTAACAGCAATCGTAATTCTTCTTGGCGTCTGCATTTACGGATGGAAAACTAACGAAGCCGTGAGTTTTATTTATTGAAGTTGTATTTATTAACGTTTTGTTTATTAATGTTTTATTTAATCGTAATTCTTCTTGGCGTCTGCATTTACGGATGGAAAACTAACGAAGCCGTGAGTTTTATTTATTGAAGTTGTATTTATTAACGCTTTGTTTATTAATGTTTTATTTAACTTTTAATTTTTTTTTCAACCTACGGCTCCGATTTTCCTTGCTTTTGGCTTCAAGTTCCAGTTCCAAAATCCCTCAGTTCCTTTGTAAATAATTAGTTTTTTATACGTTATAATTTTTTCATAAGTTGTC
>JASAMX010000470.1:0-18358 GCA_030248175.1 Microlaimidae sp. YZB2_3
AAGTTTTAAAGAGACTTGTTTCAGTCTTTTCTGGCATTTAGTTTTTAGACTTATGTAGCTTTATACTATTCCATTTAATATAAGGCTTTTTTTTCGAAACTTTGTTTCGTCTTTTGCTAGAATTACCTTTAATCTTAACCTTGACATATTTACAAAACAAACTTAAAAGTCAAAATTATTTGTTTAAGCATTTTATAAGAATTTTGATAAAAACCATAGGTGAAAAAAAGAGGGGGAAGGGTGGGGTCCACCCCCTTCTGGCCTCAAAATTTTGGGGCCCCCTTCCTCACCCTAAATTTCCGAATTTTTTTACCCTGACCCCCCTAGAGTTTGGGAGCGAACCCCCTCCCTATACTAAATTTTCCTCCGAAAACGTAAATTTTTAATACATATTTTTACACCAGAATATCGCTTTTTATTCAATAAAATGTAGTATTATCCTATAAAAAGAAAAATTATTAAAGTTATTATGGTTTAAAACTGCTTTGATTTGGACACCGGATCCCACCTAACCCCCTCTAGATTTCAAAATTTTGCACCCCGGGTCGACACTCCCCCCTAAAATTCAAAATTCAATTTACCCCGGGTAACCACCCATAGGTGTTTTTGGGGGGAGGGACAGAGGAGTGCACCCCTCCCCCTAGAGCCAAAATTTATGACCCCCCTAGAAAAAATCCAGGGCTCCCCCTCTCCCCAAAGCTCGAGAGTGGTCCGGCCTGACTCCCCCAGTGTCAAAACTGACAAAAACACAGTTTTTTAGTTAAAAACAGTGTTTAAATACACTTTTTTGGCCCAAATAAGCTGTTTTAGTACATAAAATTCAATATTAGACCTAAAAACACTTAAATTATTGAGTTAAAAAAATTTTGTTAAAAAATTGGACCCCCTGACCCCCCTAAATTTGAAATTTACCATCTGGGGTCGACCCCCCCACGAAAAGCCAGGGGGGTCCGGACCCCCCTCTTAATAGTTTGGCCTTCCGCCCTGGGGTGGACCCTCCCCTAAGCGGACTTGACCAAAAACACCTATGTAACCACCCCCCCTAGCTAGCTTCAGCAATACGTAACTGAACGAAGTACATATACATTATCTTATAGGGATTTCAGCAAAAATCGTGAAATATTTGACGTTGTGGATTGTTTACCTATAATTAAACCCTATGTTTGACGTTCTTCTTGACAGAGTTTTTTATTTTTTATTATATGCTGTGTTTTAATGCTTAGAAGCTTATGCATATTTTATTTATTAATATAAAATCCCGAAATATATCCATGCAATAAGGGGACTGGCCTCAAAATGCTTTATCAAGACCTGTACAATGTAATCAAATGGACTACAGTGTAACACAAAATGTTAGTCGGTATAGCTTGGATATTTTAGCTTCAATCAACCATCAAATAATGTTTTGTGAATTTTTTGGTTAAAAAAATTTGATTAAATCAAGAAATTTAAAATCTTTATATGTTATAATAAGCTATTTTATTATTCATGAAACATTTAAACGTTACATTTAGGGTGCATTATTTGTTGATAAACCATTGACGTGGCCTCGTTCACTGTGGGTGTTTAGCATGTTGTAACCAAAAATATATTAAATAATAATAAAAATAAAAAATATAAAAATTATGTGACTTCATATATTGTCCAGACACATTTACTGCCCTAACTAGGGCATGTTTTAATTCGGGCGCCCCCAGTTAGGGCACTCTGATTTACAAATTATTACCTTTTTCCAAAAGGTGGTCCCACATATGCGTGTAATGGCCCTAATTAGAACCATATTTGCCCTAAATTACGTTTTCCAGAAAAAATCCATTTCATAAATCACTTAACTTATGATCACCTTATAAATTATTATTTTTATTCTTTAAAATTAATAGGTAAACTTTTTTTAGTTTTATTACATTCCCAAAATTCACGATATCTTACTATAAAATTTAAATAGTCACAATTTTTGTACGTTTTTTTTTTGGAAATCAATAATGTCAAAAATTTTCTAATTTAATCTTCAAGGCCCTAATTAGGGCGTGCCCTAATTAAGCCCAACGAGGATCTTAATTCGGACACGCTTTTATTAGAGCCATGCCATTAAGGTCATTTAATGAAATAATCAACACGCGTTCTAATTAGGCCTTGCCCTTCTTAGGATAGTAATTATGTTTGAAAAATATATAAAGTCATATATTTTTGCTGTATTTTATTATATATATTTTTGTATAACTAGGACATGCTCTCAAAAAATAGGTCGTTGAAAAAAAGTTAAGGTTTGGCTTTAAATTTAGCTCTTTGGGATTTATATTGCGGCTCAAACGCGGAATGCATATCATATCACGCGTCTTAGTTTATATACATTTACCAGGGAGACGACAGCTGCAGCAGTTCAACACTGCGCAGCACTGGCAAGCTCTCCAGTTCCGCGTTTCACACGCGATTTTTTGGTCGAGATAACCCCAAAGGGTTAATTCGTTACCTATTGCATAGAAAAAGTAGGCGGTTAAATAAAAGTAGAAAATGTGAATACTCCGTTGTCGTGATTTAACAGAAGTCCGTTGTCTTATAAGCTTTTTTTATGTTAGTCACCAGGTACATTTTTGATCAGCTTTTTTTACACTTTCTCTGTGTAAATTGTGGCAGTGACTGTTTTACAATCTTTTTTTAAATTAATATAAAAATCTTGTGTCTTCGAAGCTTACCTAGCGACTAAAAAAAGACAATTGGTAATGCCAGCAATGGTGTAGCGTAACGTAAAACGCCATTTTTTGAGAAACGGACGCTGGTAATTGCAAATTATAGTTCTAATTTTTTTATTTTTCTGTCGAAAAACTAAAAATTGCAAATTGCTTTGTTTTGCATTTTTTTGTTCCACTGTAAAAATTTGTTCTGCATGACCATGAACTTGTTAACATCACACTAACCTCTCTGAATGATAAAAGTTTTAAAGCTTGATACTTCGTAAAAAAAACATGTTTTTTAGAGTGGAAATAAACCAACATTTGAAATATGTCTCGTTTGTAATTTGTCCCAAAATTTTATTTATTTTAGTTACCGAAAAAAGAACCTGAGTATGAATATCACACAACTTATAGACTTAAAGTTCCTCCCCAGAAGGGTCCAAAACAGCAAATGGCTTTTCCTCAAGCAAAAAGGCCGAAAAGTATTATACAGTTTAAACTTTTTTAATTAATCTTAAATTAATTTTAATTCATATTTTCTAAAAAATCAATTTTTTTTAAGCTTCATTTTTTATTTTTTTTTGTGGGATAGCCCAACAGCGTATTCAAAAAACAATAAATTTTTGAGTCAATTGTTTCCCAGCAATAATCAATAATAATAATGCAATCATCAGAAGACTAGTGCTTTGTTCTTACAGAATTATAATCAATACGGCAAAAAATTTAACCAAACATGACAATTGACTAAAATGAACTGTTAGTTGCTGTTGTTGAGTTAACCATAACAAAAATATAATTTTAAAGAAAATATATATCTGGCGATTGAAACAATATTTTAGGCATTTAATAAATAGAATCAGATATCGTGACAAGGACAACAGTACAATTTACAATAATGTAGATTATACTTTAAAATGTTAATAAATTGTAGCGCACTTTTTAATTAATTAAAAATAAAAGATTTTCTACACATATTTGCGTAAAAAAGTGATTCAACACTAGCGGGTGGGTTGAGCGACCACCAAAACAAAAACATTTTTAGTATTAGATCTGGATTTAATCAATATTTAGAGGTAAATTTGAATAAATATATAAATGTTAAATAATAAAAAAATAAATGTAAACCTTTTATGATAAAATTTAGCACCAGTCGAAGAGCCCAGAGCCAGCGTGGAAAGAGTATGCAAGGATTTTGGGATTCCAACGCCTACTCCTATGGATGATGTAGAAGATCCAAAGTATGTAATTATTTAAACATAAAACGAATTTCTTACCAAATTTGTTATAAAAATTTACGTTATTGGCAAAAGCTTTATCTTAAAAAATTACCTTATTAGCAAAAGCTTCACCTTGATCGTAGTTTTTTTTTAAATTAGTCAAACTGTTAGCTGTTTAATAACAATAAAAACTATGTAGTATTCAGCTGAATATTTGTATTAAATTCAAGATTAAAAGGGATTGGCAAAAATGATTGACGGTTTTCAAAATTGTGGTCTACATAAAAGTAGTTTTATGAAAAAACACAAAATAGAATCAAAATCACAGATTTCGGTAACTAAAACATTACTATCCGGCAGATATTTTGTTAAACTTACAATTTACTATCCGGCAGATATTTTGTTAAACTTACAATAAAGCTGATCGACGCTCCTTTTTTTAAATGAAATTATAAGTTTTCGCTAAAAATATTTTTTTAAAATTTAAATCGAATACAATGCAATAAAAAGTCATATCGAACACTAAATAAACATATTTAAGTAAATAGTCAAATGTAGCATAAAGAATAAATTAAAAGAATTTAAACCATAACTCTATGTGTTATTTTTAATTGAACTTGTTTAGTTCGGCTAAAAAAAGAGCTCGGTCTGAAACTCCCCTGTCAAGACCTCCCAGTTCTCGCAGAGGCAGATCTGAAACGCCCGGATCGCGAAAAATTATTCAAATAGAGGTATTCAGTTTTATTTTAAAATATATATGTATATATATATATATATATATATATATATATAATCGTCACCACTATTAAGTTTGCTTACAAGGAATAGTACAAGTTATGCACCAGTCACGTTTCATCTTATTTTTGCATTTATTTTTTGCTTTGCACGTTTCGCATGAAAATAGGATAAAAAATCCATGTTTTTACCAGTGAAACTTGAATTTTTCGACAAACCATATTTTATCAAAATTTTGTCGAAGGTTGAAAACAAACTGCGTATTCTATTTTAATTCAACCGGGCGTTCTTGTGCTTTTTTGGGTATCATTAAAATTTACTGATCAAAGGAAAAATCGTACAAATACAATACAGAATGTTCAAAAAAAGGTTTATTTTTTAAGCATTTCATACCAAGAATACATACCAATGTAATCACTGTAGTATAACTTTAATTCTTATTTGTGCATCAGTTTGACGTTTTGGTTTGGTCAAATTTAACTCCTTTAAAAGGAGTCAAAGGTGACCGACTCTCTAGGGTAAAATTTGACTTTACGGGGAATTATAATTGTGTCAAAGCGTTACACGGAGAGCAAAAAAAAAACAATGACAAGTGATACATTTTTTCTGATAATAACCTCTATTTATACTTACGCATATATGTAGTCTTGTACGATTATACTACCCATGTTGTTTTAATTAACTTACATCTTAGTCAATTTTCTGAGTAGTTTTAAATTATACTAAAAATAAATTATAACATAATAGTATATATGATTAACCGAACCGTTTCAAACCATGGTATGCATTGAATAAAAACATTAAATTAATCATAATTCTTCGAATAGAAAATACGTGATGTGCAGATAAATAATTTTAGCTACAACACACAATGATATGATTTTCTGTAACTTGACAATTTCGTTTCTGAGATATAGTTTCTGGATGTTTTTTTAATTGTCATTATTTTTGTACAGCTTATATATTTTTTATTCAAAACTAAAAAAACTGTATAATAAAGTATTATTTTATAATACTAATAATAAATTTATAATTATAATAACTTCAACTTGACAACAATATTTTAAGCTTAGTCAAAATGATAGATAATGCATGTTTTATTTACCTAAAAAAGGGTTAGTTTTTCTTGTTTTTTTTTATTTGGCGAAACTGATTTTTTTCTGTTTTTACTAAAGCAAATACGAAACTGATTTTTTGGTTTTTGGTGCCAAAGAAAACAAAAAAACAAACTAAAAAACTGTATAATAAAATATTATTTTATAACTTACAACTTGACAACATTATTTTAAGCTTAGTTACAATGATAGCTAATGCATGTTTTATTGACCTAAAAAAAGGGTTAATTTTTTTTTGTTTTTTTTTATTTGACGAAACTGATTTTTTTGTTTTCAAAAGCAAAGCCGAAACTGATTTTTGGGTTTTTGGTGCCAAAGAAAAACAAAAGCAAAAATCAAACTTCTTGGCAAAGCACATTCAGTTTTGTGTTTAAATCCAAACGATTTTTTAAGATTTTTTAACACAAAAAACACACACATGAGACTTGGAGGAAGATTTGTTCTGCTAAGAAGCTTCAAAATATATTGATTAAGTTAGGAGTTAAAAATGCGGAATATTTTGTGTAGTGTCTTTTTGCCTTTACTGTTTGCTTAAGTGATTAAATTATTGTTCTAAATTTTATTGTCTGAAAATTGAATAAAAAAATTAGAAAAAATAGCAATTAATTTTAAATTTGATGGCAAAAGCAAAATTTTTTTAATAAAAACAAGAATAATCTATAATAGTGTACTTTACACAAAATTTATGTAGCTGTTTTTACTTATGTTTTAAAATAATAAGTTTTCATGTTCGCATACACTATCTTAGACTTGTAGTTCGCTTTTATAATCATATTTTTATTTATCGTTTATACTTTAAGATTTATTTGAGATTCAATCAATGTACCTATTTTTAACTGTGTAAATTCAGTTGCAAAATAAGATGCGGCAAGTTTTGATTATTTTTTGAAGTCCTAAAAATGCTAATTAAAAAATAAAATTAAATTACTAAAGCTTGTGATGTGACTGATGGTACTTTTCATTGTTCAGTATAATTTTTTCTCGTAAAATTTTACATATCTCATAAATTACAAATTATTTATATCTTTTAAAGTATAACGAGCAGATTAAAACTAAAAATTTAAGCCTTTCGTTTATTTTTTGTTTTTATTATTTTTTTAAAGTTTAGACTTTTATCTATTTCTTAAAGTTTTTAAACAAATTTAAAAAAAATTCCAACTGCCCATTCTAATTCTGTTGGTTTAAGTAGTAATGATGTAATTTATTCATAATTTATTCATATTTTATATATTGTTATAATCTATTTGTAATTCTTTTCAACGTTGGTGTCAATGTCCTCTTCGGCAACGTCATTCTGTAATAATGATCATAACTAGCTATTATTCCTTAAAAATCGTTTCCTGAACTTTGGTTTTAAAAAATTTGGCAATTAATCCCTTGTTTGTTTTGGATGTGACCTATTTTTAATTTTTTTGTTGTAATGCTATTTAAAGTGTGAATAACGTCAAGAATTCGTCTTAATTTCCGTTCAGCGTCCGTTTTTCCGCTCGCCCCTTTTTTGAGTCGGCAGTTGGCATTTTTCAATTCTCTGTTCCTGCGTCTGAATTTTTAACAGAGAGAGACACACGCAGCGCTCACGCCGATTATCAACTGCGCACACTGTTCCGCTCTGAGTTAATTTTTAACAACCCCGCCCCAGACGCGCCGCCAGGCATTAAAAGCCCGCGCCGAACCCCCGTAATAATGTGGAAGGAAAAGATAAGCGAACAGCGTTGAGAAAAAGTGTTGCGAAACTCTCCGGATTTTAAACTATACCATCTTCACCCGATTGAATTTAATCAAAAGAACCGATCTAACGATCCAGTCGAAATACACCCTCGAATAATGTGGGATTATTAGTTGGAAAAGAAAATTAACACGTCCGAATCAAATCCTAAGCGAAATAAGTTTTCTATTCAATCACCGAAAGTTATTTTCTTATCATTTTCTGCTGGTTTCGAAATTGAAGACTTTTATTGCGCTTATCAGCTTTTTGGTATTTCATCTGGTTTATTTTCTGTCTTAATAATTTTCAAGATAATATTGTTTTTCGTTATCAACTTTGTTTTCTGATGCAGTTAAATTCAATAGTTGTACAGAACAAATTGAAATTAATAAAACATAAAGGGTACGAAATATCAATAATTTCATTTTTTATTTTAAAGGCTTTATAATCTTGTTTTTTAATTTTGTTCTATTTAAAATTTGATGTTTAGATTCTCTGGATTAAGGCGACGCTTTAAAATTTTAACCCAATCAGTTTACTGCTAAAGGAGTAGTTTATCTATCCAGGGCAATATAGGAAATCGATCTGTAAAAATTCTCTGCTATTAAAATATAATTCACAAAAATTTTCTGAGCCTAAATGTTGACAGGAAATGACAAGTGAAAAAAAAAAACTTTTTTGCATGAACATGACTAAATTGTTTTTATTCTATTTTATAGTAACATGACGTGTTACAGCGCTAAACTTGCCATAATACTTTGATACTAGCAGCTTTAATTAAAATTTGCATATAAACGATTTTTGATTTGGGTGAATCACCTCAAAGTCCACTTCTATTTATTTTAAATGGTTTGAATGTAAGTTAAATTATAAAAAAATTAAGAAATCAAAGATGATGTTTAATTTTCGAATAAATTTGTACTAAAAAATGAAATTGTACAAAAATTTTGTGTGTGATTGATTTTTTATTTTTACTTTAAGATTTTTGTTAGATTTATATCATTTTTTCAACATAAACTGGCTCGCACTAAAAAATGGGTTTATGTGCGTTTTATTAGCAGGAAAAACATTTATATATTGTAAGCTTAAAAAATCAATATATTGCTTGTTTTTTTAGTTTACCAGCCAGCATATTTTTATAAAATTTATGGAAAAAATATTCAGTTCAATAGTTACATCGAATACAGGTTTACAAAAGTTAAAAAAAGCACAAAAAAATCCCCAGCAGAATATAATGCGTGTATTTTTAGGAATTATATAAAAATTTTAATACTCATCGTGGGATTGAATTTTGACGCTAAGCCATTTTATAACAAATAAACAAAACATCTATTATTAAAATTAGGAAAATAAAAGTTTATGCATTTGAGAGAATCAATAGCATCAGGATTGCGTTCTTCATACGTTATAGTGACCCTTTATGTTAATTTAAAGACTAATTGGATATTCATAAGTAAAGGCTCGGTTGATAAAAGGTAGGTTCTTCGAAAGGCTATTTTACATTTATGAAAAAAGGATAAGTGTGTACGCTCCGTTTTTATTTATGTGGTTGTGACAGTTATTTCATTTGACTTATCCATTCAACCGCGGGATTAAAACTATTGACATGGCAGAATCTGATGATAAAACCGAAAAAGAACCGCGATTTATTCAAATTGACATGGTAAATTTAAAATTATATAATTGTTCAATTATTAAATGTGTAATTTATCAGATTTTATCATGAATGGTGTATCTTTTTTTAATTCTTATAAATATTATTAATAGTCCCAAAAGTCAATAATCTAATCTTAGTACCCCACCTGTAACGAATTCAAATGAAAAATGATATATTTAAAAAAATGATCAAAATCATAATTTTCTTAGTTTAGGCTAAATTTGATATATTTCTGACAAAACGTTTTTAATCTAAAAATCATTTGATATTCTAATAAAATTTGGGTGGGAGTTACAAAATTAATATATTTTTCCATATGCGACCGTTGGTCGCACACGTTAGATTTTTCATACAAATTTTTGGTCAAAAATGAAAAAGTATTACACCAGGTATTTTTATTGATATATTTTTATATAATTAATAAACAAATCTTGTTTTTATAAAAAAACAAAATACAGATATAATGCGGCCAATGGAATTAAATTTCTTTTATTTTTCAGATATTGCATAAAAACTGTTATTTATGTATAGTCAGGTATAACAACGAAGTTATATTTTTAGTTCATCAATTTTTAACAAAAAAACTGTTTAACATAATTAACATAGTTTGTTTAAAAAGATTATAATTTTAATTCAACTAATGAATGAATGAATGAATAAACCTTTATTAAATCTAAAATACGCGATATTTTAATTATGAATCAATCAGTTGTTGGTAATATAAATAAGATAAACATTAAACATGGTAAAAAAAGCGTACTGGAAATACAAAATGAAGTAAATTCCAAAAAAAAAACCGTAGAATATTTCAACAACGCGATTAATTATAACCATGCATCTTTATTAATCAAATCTATATATATTAAAGCGGATATCAAACCTTAAAAAAATTACATATAAGACTTGTCAAAAAACTACTAAATCAATGATTAAACGTATTATTAGAAATAAAAAGGGAGAAAACACACAGAGCTCATAGGCTACTCACATGTGTCTGTCAAAATTAGTAAATTTATCAAACGATATTTCGTTGATTTCATTTTTAAAAATATATAAACATGAAGTTTTAACTGCTACCTCTGGAAAAAATTCTAGTATTTGGGGGTTCTTGAAGCAGAACTGTACAAACTAGTATTATTTATCGCTTTTGGTAACATTAACTTAAGACTGCGATCATTTTTACTTCTAAAATTAGCCAAGTTTAAAAAATCATCAAAATTTGAGTCATTTAGTTTTTTTACATTGGTTGGTTCCAAATAGATTTTAAATTCAATTAGAAATTTACAAAACATAGAGCAATAATCATTCAAACCTTAAAACTTTATGTTCTTATAAATTACTGCAGTGTAATAATATAATAAAAAACATGTTTGGAAAATTAAAAACAAACGGTATTCTTTAAATTTATTAAGAAAATATGTTTTCCGGAAAAAACCAAATAAAACATTATGGTGAGCAGGGTAAGCTTAAGCTGCGGATGAAAATGTTTGAAAATGGTGATCCTAAATGGCCCTCAAGAATTAATGTCGATTTTAAGAAAATTGTTAGATTAATTTCAACGTTCATACGTTTTGATCTTGGGTTGTGTTATATTTTGAAGTTTATAACATAATGTATGAGGTTTCAAAAACGTATATACCAATTTAGTAACATTGAATTTCATGCTTTCGAAATGTTTCCTTTGGTCTAAATTTTACTCAAAACTTTGACACTTTTTAACATTCAGTTTGACACATATATTATAATATGTGTGTTTGGTTTGTGTTGAATAGAATAATGTAATACAATTCTTATTCTACAGATTTTTAGCACCGACAACTATATTAAAAGAATTTTTTTGTTTCTCAAAAAATAAAATTTGTTTCCAAACTAGCTAACAGAAATTGGCAAAGCTTAATCGTGTTTCATATTATTATTTTTTACAAAATAAAAATGATCTTTGGTGTTGTCAAAATAAGTTTGATCAAAAAGCGAGGTTATGTGTGTTTGCCGCAGACCGGTTTTGTTAAATATTTACTTGCACAAAAATCAATATAAAACGTAATTTTACATTAATATATTTAGAAATATTATTTTAGTTGTCAATATATTTAACTTTTACCTAAAGTCAAACGCTGATTTAAAACACGTCTTAATGTAAAATTTTCATGATGATTGACTTTACAACAATTATCCGATTCAATTATTTTACCATTTCACTGTATCTTATATTTTCCATATTGTATTTAATTTCATAAATAATTAGCCCTTTAAAATTTTTATATTTGTAAAAATAAAAATAAGTCTATAATGCGAATTACCAAAAAAAATGTTTTGTTCTTTAAAAATTTCTTCGGGTATTTTACTTAAAACTGCGTCAAGCGTTCTTTTTTTTAACAATGACAAAAAAACAATTACTCGCCCCTAAGGGCCCTAAGTTTCAGCCATTGTTTTTGAAAATTTATAACTTATCCAGTAGTTTTAAAATTAATTTTACAACTATTGTTCTTGTTAAGGTTTTTTTTAAGTTTTTTAGTTTTTAAGTATATAATAAAAAATTCAACAAAAAATCGTTTACTGTGAAATATCTAAGTGGATCGGTGAAATTTCTGTCATATGCAACAACTCTTATTGTCATGATGTTGCTTGCACGCCCTCGCATTCAAGGTGTCATGGGAAAAATAAAAAAACCAAAACAAAGCTGAAAAATAACAGTCTACGTGATCAATTCATATTTGTGCTATACGAATCCGATGATTCATTGTTTTAGCATTATTTATATGAATAAGTTTTATTGTATATCAAATCTACTTTAAAAAACCAACATTCTAATTTCTAATTCTAATCTATGGCGTCTTTGCTATTCAAATAAAAGCCTGGAATATTTTTTTTCGATTAATGTAGTTATCCTAGATTATTTATTTCTTAATACAGCTGGCTTGGCTTGGCGTCGTGTTTTGCCATCTAACCTTGTTATATCCCAGATGTTACGGAACGGTGCATTTCTACTTAAAAAAACAGCTTTAACATAAATTGCTACAGCGAAAGCTCCTCCGCCATCTGGGAATTTTTTAAAAATAAATGAGGCACAGACTACAGAATCAAACTTTTTGCTTGCGTCATTCTATGATTTTTTTTACACAGTTTATTTTTTTCACCAAACCTATTTTTAGTGAAATAATATTAACCGTTCAAGAGACTTGCATCAAATTTAGAACGAAGCACTATATAACCTTAAATTATCTTCTATTTAAGGCTAAAAATGGTTAATTTTCATGTTTTGATATTTTTTTCAAAATCAATTCGCAATGCGTTTAACTAACTGAACAATTTAAGATTCCGTTAATTTCGGCCACCTTAAAATTTAAGTGAAAGAACCTGCCGTTTTTTGCTGTTTTCAAATATCCTTGTACTACCTTATTTATAAAGAATTTTTTTGTTCGTTTGACTTTTTTTTGAAGTTTTTTTAAAAAAATTAACAAAAAATACAGGTATTTAAAATTTGCTTTTTAAGGTTTTGACATAATTATTTAAAGTCTTACTAATAACTATTAAAGTTTGCAAACGGGAAAAAATTAAGTTATATGTATTCAGAACAATACCTAAGGATAAATTTGCAACCTTTAAAATTTTTTATTGTTCGTTTTGGCAATATTTGTAGCCAGTTTTTTCTAGGTGGCCGAAGTTAATGGCTCGCGCCTTAATTTCGGCCACTATAAAAAAAAACTTTAAACCTCCACTGATCTTTAAGTGTAACAGAAATCCTAAAATTTTGCACTGGAATAACAAAAATAGCTATCGTTTGATTTTTAGATCAAATTTTGGGCCAATTGAAAAAAAAAACAGAAAAAAACTTATCCAAAAAATAAAAAAAAGTGGCCGAAATTAAGTCAGTTACCCTACCTAAAAAATATGTCGCTTGCTACGCAAGTTTTAGAACCAACGTACTCTTAACTTCATTTTGTCATTGTGATAGCAAATATTTAATAAAATATTTGCTGATGAATTAATCTTTTAGTTCAGTAAATAAATCGGCGATTTTTACCCTATATTCTACGAAACGTGGACTGCGATTTTTATCTTTTTTTATGAAACATGGAATACATGGAAATAAATTAACAGCAAACAGGACCAGTAGTTCATATTTGGTGTTTGTTTTTCTGCTTGTGTACCCTTTTGTAAAAACACACATATTAAACGAATACTAAATTACTTTTACATTTTTAAATTATCATAAATTGCATAAAATAACTTTAGCTAATATAAAATTCAGTATTTTTTATAAATACTAGACATTGTCTATTTTCTTGTTATAATAAATACCTACTTAAAACTGTGACAACCAATATATTGAAATCAAAATTAAAATATACCCTTTTTTATACTTTCTACCACAATAAAAATGTTGCGTATCATTGATATTTTTAAAGTACAATGATATTTTTAAAGTAATAATGGCTAAACTAGATTTTCTTAACTGTATTTTTAAAGGTAAATTTTTTCTTTCACCGTTACAAATATTTACCATTTTGGGAAGGCAAATGGATGTTTACATATATGCTCGAAATGGAATCCAAAGAGTTTATCTACACTACGTACCACGCCGTTATTTTTTCCAAAAACCAAATTTAAAAAATAGGTGAAATACAATTTCCGCGTCTTCGTGACCCATAAATTTTGCAAAAAGAAGTTTGTGTTTTTTTTAGATGTCGCCTCCACCGAGCGGTTTGCCGATTTGTGCTGCTTGCAATGACGTCATCAAGGGTCCCTGTATCACGGCGCTGGCGGCCAACGCTGAACGCGCACTGAAATTTCACCCCAACCACTTCGTGTGCTCTTATTGCCAAGGGGCTTTGAATCAACACGGCACTTACAGAGAACACAAGCGGAAACCTTACTGTCACAACTGCTTCTACCGGCTCTATTCGGGTCACATCTATGAAGTCAAATAAAACACAATATTATGCATTACTTGCTTTTTTTAAGCTGCAAAAAGAACTTAACTTGAAAAGCAATACCACAACTTATAGCGAAGCCAAAGTTTTTTGTTATGTATTGGATAATTCTTATCAATTTTTAAACGATATGGATATTTGCAAGAGAAAAACATTTTTGCTTTTGGATGCTTATTAAAATTATATTTGTTACAAAATTTTTTTGTAAGGAACATCAGCAGAACACAGTTTTTGCATTGCAGTTTGCAACAACACTAGCATAGTTTTGAACAAAAAAATCGGTTGTGTTTTCCCCAGTAACTGTTTAATTATAATTGCTTAAGCCGCTTTAAAATTACACAATTGTGGTCGATTAGTAGAGCATTGAACTAAAGTTTGTATAGAAATCAAGTTGTTTATCATGTAAATAGTTGTATTTTTTGCTAAAATGTATGTAAATTATGTTATTTATTTTAGCTTTAACCAATTTTTCATTAAAATTTTACTAAATAATATCTTGTAAATATGTATTATAATATTTAATTTTTGATAAGATAGAATTTTTTTATATTATTTACTATTCTCGGTCATATGTCATTTCTTGTGACCTCCCGTTACAAAAATGGTTCTAATAGATTTGAAATAAAACAAAGCAAAACAAGCTTGTAAGAAGTAGCTTGTTAGACAAAATGACGTTGTAGACTGAAGTGTGGCGGCCATTTTTTTGATTATAAAAAATATTTGTGTATAAAACAATTTTTTAATATATTAAAATTAATTTAATATATTAATGTATTAAAATAATATTTTCTCTGTGGGAGATCGCCAAGACAAGCATAGTTGACTTAGAATCGAATATAAATCGTTTTATAATAGAATAAATATCAAACATCATTGTATGTAACATCCACACAGAGCATTTGGCTCATTATAGGAAATATAATAAAATATTATATAATTATTATTGTTGTAAAAAGTTACTTTTACCAGAAATACCTGATATAGCCAAGTTTAGCACAGAACAGCACAGGGGCGTTTTACTCGGCAATAAGTTTGAATTTGTGCGGTTTTGACGTTTTTTTAAATGAATTGAAACGCAAAATTTTTTTTTATTCCCGTTTTTCCACAAAATACGCAAAATTTAGTAAATTTTATTTTCAAAGAAATTTGAATTTTTGTTCCAAATTGAGTAAATTGATAAATATTAGAATACAATATTTAATTTTTAATATTAAAACAGGGGTCGCATTCTGACGCGCGGTTAAGAGTTATCTCAGGATAACTTTTTTTACGACTGAAAAATAAATTTTATCAAGGTTAAAGTTGATATAAATTTTTTCTATTGTTTTAAAGATAAGAATTTATCCAACTCAAGAGGTGGATAAATATTTTCTGCCTAGGATTAATTTAATAAAAAATAAAATACGCGCATTGACTAAATTGTTTATTTTGCGCAAGGTGGTTTTCCGGCGCGAGAAAAAAAATTCATTGCATTCATTTTCACTCCCATATACGGCAGTATTGTTAATTTACACTATAGACTAGTTCGGAATAAGGGTTTTTTAGCGTTAGGAAGAGGGTACAATAACTACTAGCGCCAATCATATGTAGAGGGAAAATTTAGAAACAGCGAGCGACTAGTACATTTTACAGTTTAAAATATTTCAAATATTTATTGGTTAAAAATCTCAACCCCTTCTCTTCAAAATTTCTTAAGTACTTTTTAAATATTGCAAAAGCAAAAGCAGTTTTTGGGGATTTTTAGTTTTTTGCCGTTTCGTAGGGACGGCGCTGCTGGCGCGCTTGATTACCAGTTTTTTAATGTTTCAATTACAGAAAATGCTTAATTTAAAAGTTTGGAATGGACTTTTTAAAATTAATTTTTAAATTTTGAATAGTTTTACAAGCAAAACATTAAAAAAACCTATGTAGGTTTAAAATTAATTTAAAAGCACAAATTTCATCTTTATTTTACTAATTCAAAATCACTGTTCAGGAAAATACTATTTTAGTGGTGATTTCAAACTATTGTGACGTTTAATTAAAAAACAAAAATTTATTTAGCACAAACTGATATATTACAGCACTTCAACGTAGTGAAACATATCATCGTCTAGCAATTTTTATGAAGTATAGGTTTAAACTTAAGAAACTAAGAAAGCTGGCTCACCTTCAAAAGAGTCCCGGCACAAAAGAGTCCTGAAAAAAATCGCAGCTGGCATAAAAGAGTCCTGGCACAAAAGAGTCCCGGCACAAAAGAGTCCTGAAGAAAATGCGTTCATGCGCCCAAGCGCTTCGAGCGCTGAAGTCGGCACAAAAGAGTCCTGGCATAAAATCAATTTTTCACAGCTCTCATACAATTTTCACACCTCAGCTGTCCTCCAGTTTATGACGTATTTCAATACGTCGTAACTCTGACACAATGAGTCAAAAGCGTCGTAAAATACTCGTAACTGTGACTCTTTTTATATCTTAAGACACAAATAATTCAAACAAAATAAGTCAGAATCACGTTGATTTTATACTGATTGTGACTTTTTGTCAAAGTAACGATGAACTGTTAATTTAAAAGATTTTTAGCTAAAAAATTTTTAAATTCATGTTCATCTCCTTCTTCTTCTTTTTATTATCATTATTCTAACTCTCATTTCTTAAAATCGATATTCCTCCTTCGTTACTGATTGATCAAAAATAAACATGGGTTCATTGGAACGAAGAAAAAATTACGCAACTTTCTTAGGAGCCACTTTTTTCATTTAAAGGTGCTGTATACTAAATCATGGTGTATTTTTTTTCGCGTGGTCTTTGGTATCAATCGATGCGTTAGGTTTTACTGAGTAAAAAATTGTATTACGAAAAAAAATAATTTTCAGCGGTTCTCGAGATATTAGCAAGAATATTGCTTGGTTATTTCGGATTTTTTTTTGTTTTCTAACAAACACCTGCGTGGTGATGAATTTGGTGTGTTTTTTGCCTTCGTTTGATTTTGCAAACGCATTCTTTCTTGGGAAAATTCGTATGTTTTTAAGCCTTTTTTAATGCTAATTTTGCTATGAAAAGATGGAGAATTTTTAGTTGTACTAATTTCTGTGAGTTTTTTTATAATTTTATTGCAAAAAAAGGCTTTATTCGAAAAAAACAAATTTGAAAATTTTGAGTTTAGTTCAGTCGCGGCGACCCTCCTCGTGTTGTTTGTTTTCTTTATCGCTTATCCCCTGTAAACCCGAAATAACCAAGCAATATTCTTGCTAATATCTCGAGAACCGCTGAAAATTATTTTTTTTCGTAATACAATTTTTTACTCAGTAAAACCTAACGCATCGATTGATACCAAAGACAACGCGAAAAAAAATACACCATGATTTAGTATACCGCACCTTTAAGTCCTTGTTATCGATTTATTGATCCAAATAATAAATTGAAAAGTAGCAAAATGAAAACTTCTAACCGCACAATAATAGCCTTTGGGCAACAATAAAGATTGTACAGAGCAGACAGCCGACAGCTCCTCATAGAAACTGCACAATAACAGCAGACGGCTGTGCTTAGTTGCTATTGGTGGCGGAAACTGCACAGCTCGATCTACTTCAACCGGCGAAAACGGCAAAAACAATAAAATATGTTTTGTTAATTCTTGATTTATTGATGAAAAAATTAAACTTAAAGTTTTATTTCAAAAAAAAATAATTGCAATTATCGGTGGCGCGGAAAGCCCCGCGGCAGTTTAGCTCCACAGCACCGCGCTAACTATAATTAATCAACTATAATTAGTTGGGAAAATTTTGTAATTCATGTTCATCTTCTTCTACTTATTTTAGTATTATTTAACGCTCATATCTTAAAATCTATATTCTTTCATTGTTTATATGGCGATTTAACCCCGAGGCACCGCACCAACTTTATTCAGAGAACGTGGATGAAATAAAATTTGTAATTCATGTTCATCTTATTCTTCTGCTGATTCTTTAGTTTAAAAAATAATTGCAATCATTAGAGGTGCCCAAGCGCCACACAGCAATGTAGCCCCACGACACTGCTCCAACTATAATTTAAGAACGTGGGTAAGTTTAGTAATTTATGATCATCAATGATTTTTTCTTATTTTTTAAACGCTTTACAAAGCATTAAGCGTTTTAATAACTAAATAATAAAAATACTTGAAAACATTAATTTTTTACCCATGAAATTCTTCACACAACCTCTTAAAAGGCTTATTAAAAAAAAAACAAATAAAAAACTGGAAGACAGCTAAGGTGTGAACATTGTATGTTAGCTGTGAAAAATTAATTTTATGCCAGGACTCTTTTGTGCCGACCTCAGCGCTCGCAGCACTTGGGCACATGA
>JASAMX010000472.1:0-10199 GCA_030248175.1 Microlaimidae sp. YZB2_3
GATAAAAACATGTTTTCTCAGTTAAAAATTACATTAGCACACATAGGCAGAGCCTGGATTTCACAAAAAAAAAAGAATTAAGAGACCTTTCAGACCCCTCGGCTACACCCACATTGTAAACCAAAGCACATGAGCAGCATCTCGACTCCATGTTATTCAGGGTACCTACCTATATGAAAAAAATCCGAGCCAATGCTATCGGCGGCTAGAAAAATTAGGAGGGGGGAGGTACATAAATCAACCAATATGATTGTTTGTTTTGCTTTCTGTGTAGTACTTATTACCTATAAAAAATATTGTACTAACTTTGAAAAAACATTAGCATTAGGCAATATAAATAGCGAGATATATGTATGTATATTATTGAAAGTGACCGCTGAGCGAAGCGAAGCGGAAAATTTTTTTGGTTTTTGGTGGTCAATTAGGGTACTAAAATTATTTTATAGTTTGGCGCCGAGCGTTACATCATTACTTTCACGATATTTTTAACAAGAAACGTCTTGAAAGTGTTTGACTTGCTCCATTCGTTTTGGGTCCGCTTGTTTTGGCAATTAAACTTTGGACCGATTCCACTTATTAAGCCCTGTATAATATTCTACATTTTCTATTTTAGGAACTTTTTAATTATTTTCTTAACAAATTATTTCAAAACATTTTTTGTTCAAAAACTAAACTGAATAGTTCAAATATTTTTTCGTTTTAAAATTAATTTTTTGGTTATTGGTGTGCTGGTACATCCAAAATTTTACACTCGATCCAGTATTGCGTTTTGAGGGAAACCGAGTTGTTTGGTTTTCCCACCAAAACAAACAAACCCCGTAGTATTGATCCCAATCGGCACTTAAAAAAGTGTTTTTGGAATGGTATTTCGTTTTTATTGTGAATTTTTCAAATTTAGTAAAAAAAATCAGCGAAAAGAAGTAAAATTCTCTGACAATTGATACCAATTTCGATCGTACATTTTTATTATTTATTGAGAAATCGTATCTTTAAAGTTAATTCTATCTTCAAATCTTATGACTTTAAAAATGGTTGCAGAAAAACAATATTTGTTTTGTTTGGTAAATAGTCAACGAAACAGAAATAAAAACGAAAAGAGTATGGCACATTCGTAAAAGTTTTTAAATGTTTTTATATGTTTTTATTAAAAACTTTTCTACATTAATATTTTAAAATTAGCTTATTTTAAAGAATCTAAAAAAACAATCAAATTTGACCGATTTAAAAATATACGTTTTACGACTGCCGCATGCCTGCCAAATGCGTTTCAAAATGCTAAAATACTGAGTTAATTTTTGTCTGTCTAAGTTTTATATTTAGTCACCTGTTTTATTTTTGATTTCTTTTCTTTTTAACCGTTTTTGTCAACTAAATTGGCTGGTGGAGAAAAGTAATGTTTAGATTCGATAAGTTTCAGCTCATCTTGCAATTCGCTCATGAGGACGCTAAACACAAAAAAATTAAGATGTTATTATGCACAAAAACAGCTGTTAAAAACAGAACTTAAACTTAAAAGTGCAGTAGGTACTGGCAAACCTGTGCACGGTCAGGAAATGCCCCCCCACCCCCGTTTTATTGCTCCCCGCCACCCAAAAATTAAAAAGTACCTGAAGGTTATAGCACTATTTTTGACCTATTATGACGCCATCATCGCGAAATTTTTGCAGTTTTTAGCCTATTTTAATGCATTTTAAGCCATTTTTACTATTTTTACATATTTTTACTAAACTTCGCTTTTTTGTCTTTTTTTCTTTCTTCCTTTTCTTTTTTCTGCTAATTTTCTCTTTTTCTCTTTCTCCCCTGCTTGCCTCCCTCGTTTTCTTGCTCCCCGCTAATAAAACCCCAGGGAGGGGGGGGGGGGCACCTCTTAGGTCTGAAACTGGTATTTTTTTTTTTGTTTTTTAATTGATAGCAAATGTTTGACGATTTACTAAAAAGGGGTCCGGCACAAAAGAGTCCCGGCACAAAAGAGTCCTGAAAAAAATCGCAGCTGGCACAAAAGAGTCCTGGCACAAAAGAGTCCCGGCACAAAAGAGTCCTGGAAAAAATGCGTTCATGTGCCCAAGCGCTGCGAGCGCTGAGGTCGGCACAAAAGAGTCCTCGCATAAAATCAATTTTTCACAGCTAACATACAATGTTCCTGTCTTTCAGTTTTTTATTTGTTTTTTTAATTAACCTCTTAAAAAGTTGTGTGAAGAATTTCGAGGGTAAAAAATTAATGTTTTCAAGTATTTTTATTATTTAGTTAATAAAACGCTTAAAGCTTAGTAAAACGTTGAAAAAACAAGAAAAAAAATCATTGTTGTATTTGGGTATAAATCATATAATATTGAATTATTGTTTTTGTCATAATTGAGTGTATGTCAAACAAAATCATGTCTAAATAATGATTTTAGTTGGCATAAATTTTTTGTTCATTGTTAAAATATTACAATTTTTATCAAACAAGTGTTTTAATCGTAATTGTAAGGACGACCGCAGATGTCAGACGACAAGATGACCAGACCACTGGGACTTTTTGCGCACAACGCCATTGCACACAACTACACATTTAAAAAAAACACAAAAAACACAAAAAGACACTTTCTCCGCCCATTTGGTGATTTTTAACCAAATAACGAGTAAAAAACAACCAAATATTGTTATACCTCCGACCAATACAACAGGTTTCTGTACTTTTTTACCAACTATTTAGTATTTTTTTTTTATTTAATTATTCTGTGTTTTTTAACTAAATATTTAGTTGATTTTTCCAAACTATTTAGTTGCACATAATGAATTAAGCATATAGGCTTATGAAAATGCCCCCAGGTTTTAAGTTGTCGTTAAAATATTAACGGTCTTTCAAATAAAATTTTTAAAATTTACAGAAACTTTTGAAATTCTTTTGAAGTCTAACGCAAACGTTATCACATACGAGACAGTACATAGAAACGATCTTTAGCTACAAAAAACGTAAAACCACATTAAAAAATCTGGCTAAATTTTCTCCAGCCCACTAATATAAGGATTGGAAACTGTAATTATTGGAATAAACATTTGTTTTCCCAAGAAAAAATAGCAACTTTAAAAAAAAAAAATTTTTAGCTAAAAATCTTTAACACTAACTGTTCGTCGTTACTTTGACAAACAGACACAATCAGTATAAAATCAACGTGACTCTGACTCATTTTGTTTGGATTATTTGTGTGTTAAGATTTAAAAAAGTCACAGTTACGAGTATTTTACGACGCTTTTGACTAATTGTGGTAGAGTAACGACGTGTTGAAATACGCCATAAGCTGGAAGACAGCTGAGGTGTGAACATTGTATGAGAGCTGTGAAAATTGATTTTTTGCCAGGACTCTTTTGTGCCGACCTCAGCGCACGCAACGCTTGGGCGCATGAACGCATTTTCTCCAGGACTCTTTTGTGCCGGGACTCTTTTGTGCCAGGACTCTTTTGTGCCAGCTGCGATTTTTTTCAGGACTCTTTTGTGCCGGGACTCTTTTGAAGGTGAGCCACTAAAAAGAACACCGCTGGTAAATTGAATGTTGTTTTTATACACCAGTTCTTAAAAAAAGCATTTCTACCAGACGAATATTAATAAAACCTATAGACATTAAATCGTACTAGGCTTTAAAAAGTTAAGTTTTTCAGGTGTTTTTTTCTTTGGTGTGCTTTTTTGCTAGTTTTTATTTTGGTATAACCAGTTAAAAACTAGTTTTATTTCCAAAAAATGCGAACTGCGTATAAAAACGCAATAGCTTTTTTTATTTTAAATATTTTGAAATCTTAAAAAATTTGTAAAAAAACACCATACACCACGAGCAGACACCTATTTTGGTATATGTGCAGTTTGTGGGCGGAGCTCCGCTCGTAAGCTCGGAGTTTCGGGAAACATCACTGATGTTTTGTGTATTTAAATCTATTTTACACTTTTTACTTAAACTTTTTGTTGGATTATACGGATATTTCAATGTGTGGCAGAAATTAAACAAAATTATAACAAAAACATACGTTTATTTTAATTATGAATTTAAGGGCATATTTAATTTTTTTCACTTAGAATTTTAGGATTCTCAAATAGTGGACTATTCGTGATTCGCGGCTACAATGTTTGCTTTGTGGAAATGAAAGTGGAAGGAGCTAAATATTGGAGATTATTATAACTTTGTTGACATTTTTAACACTGAACAACTTTCGTTTAAATTGAAGGGTTTTGACCATTGTTTTTAAGAATACGACAGCTAATTTTTTGCACAAAATTTAAAATTTAGAATTGTTGCAAAGACGCCTAGGGTCTGATGCAAAAATGTGTGTAAAATATAGTGATGTTTCTACTCTCCAACATCATGCTCCGGAGCTCCGACCATTTAAAGCAAAAAGAGCTCCGGAGCTGCGAAGCTCCGCCCCTTAAATGAGCGATTTTAAGCTTATTTAAGCTTTAAATACATTTAAAAAACTCTATTAGCATTTTAGGACTATATCTAGCGTTTTAAATAAGTTTTGAAAAAAATTTAATTTACAAAAAAATTTTGACAAAATAAAATATAGCATCACTCTTTAACTATTCATGAAATTAGTACAAAAACAAGGCGGAACCCCGGGGGGGGGGGTTGCTCCAGAGCTTCTATAAAAGCGGAGCTCCGGAGCTCCAGAGCTCGGAGCTCCGGGAAACATCACTAGTGATGTGATAGTTTTTACTAGTAGTAAAAACTATCATTGCAAATTATATTGTTAAATACTTTTGGTTGAAGAGTTGTTCATTAAACAGGCCTAAGTGATAACTAATAAATATAAGGAAACTAATGAGCTGGACATTGATATTATTGTTTCTAATGGTTAGTTAAAAATTTTTGTTCAGTGAACAAATGCACAAGTCAGCCTTAGTCAAGGTATGGTATAAAATGTAATATTAAATAATATAATAATTTGGTTTGATTCTTCCTCTTAGTTTTGCCAAACAACTTGAATTGTAATTCAGGACAAAATTATTTGTAAACAAGCATTGGCTTATTTTCAAACGCTAAAAATGGGGTAGTTGGGGTGGGGTATATCCAAAATTTTTTTGGGACATTCCCCCCAAATTTGGGGTGTCGGGTATAACCCCCCCCCCAAAAAAAAATATCCGGGAAGCTGCCCACCTTTGTCCGAACGTACTATCGTTAAATTATAACACACTGACTCCTTGAAAAGAAAACATGTGCATAAAAAATATTTGTAGGCGTAATAAAATGCGCAGATACGCATTTTATTACGCCTACAAATATTTTTATGCACATGTTTTCTTTTCAAGGAGTAAATATATTATAATTTAACGATAGTACGTTCAGACAAAGGTGGGCAGCTTCCCGGATATTTTTTGGGGGGGGGGGGGTTATACCCGACACCCCAAAATTTGGGGAAAATGTGTCCCAAAAAAAATTTTAAAAATTCTCCCCACCCCGACTAACCCATTTTTAGCGTTTGAAAATAAGCCAATGCTTGTTGCTACAAATAATTTTGTCCTGAATTACAAATATTTTTGTTTGGCAAAACTAAAAGGGGTAAAAAAAAAGGAAATTATTTATATTATTTAATAAACCTTTTTATACCATACCTTGACTCAGGCTAACTTGTGCATTTGTTCACTGAACAAAAATTTTTCATTCATCAAAAAAAACGAGATATATTGAATATCAAGCTCATTCATTTATTTATATTTATTCATTACTTAGGCCTGTTTAATGTTTAACAACTCTTCAACCAAAAGAATCTAACAATCTGGTTGCCAAATGATAGTTTTTACTACTAGTGAAAACTATCATATCACTAGGTGATGTTTCCCGGAGGTTTCCGAGCTCTGGAGCTCCCGGAGCTCCGCTTTTTAAAAACTTCTGGAGCATTCCCCTTTTTTTGGGGGTTTTTAATTAATTTTGTACTAATTTCATGAATAGTTAAAGATTAAATCTATATTTTATTTTGTCAAAATTTTTTTGTTAAATAAATTTTTTTCAAAACTTATTTAAAACGCTAGATATAGTCCTAAAATGCTAATATATTTTTTTAAATGTATTTTAAAGCTTTAAATAAGCTTAAAATCGCTAATTTGAGGGGCGGAGGGGGGCAGCTCCGGAGCTCTTTTTTCTTTAAATGGTCGGAGCTCCGGAGCAAAATGTTAAAAAATCAAGACATCGCTTTACGTTACACACATTTTTGCATCAGACCCTAAGCATTCTTGCAACAATTCTAAATTTTAAATTTTGTGCAAAGAGTTCACTGTCGTATTCTTAAAATCAATGGTCAAAACTCTTCAATTTAAACGAAAGTTGTTCAGTGTTAAAAATGTCAACAAAGTTATAATAATCTCCAATATTTAGCTCCTTTCCACTTTCATTTCCACAAAGCAAACATTGTAGCCCGCAAATAAGCAAAAATAGTTCACTATTTAAGAATCCTAAAATTCTAAGTGAAAAAAATTAAATATGCCCTTGAAATCATCATTAAAAATAAACGTACTTTTTTGTTATAATTTTGTTTAATTATAAGACATAAAAAAAAATATCCGTATAATCCAACAAAAATTTTAAGTAAAAAGTGTAAAATAGATTTAAATAAACGAAACATCAATAAAAAAATAAAAAAAAACCAAAAATAAAAAAACAAAAAAACCACCACAAAACAACAACCAAAAAAAAAACACACCAAAGAACACCAAAAACAAACCCAACAACCAAAAAACCAAAAACACCGGGCTCACCTTCAAAAGAGTCCCGGCACAAAAGAGTCCTGAAAAAAATCGCAGCTGGCACAAAAGAGTCCTGGCACAAAAGAGTCCCGGCACAGAAGAGTCCTGGAGAAAATGCGTTCATGCGCCCAAGCGCTGCGTGCGCTGAGGTCGGCACAAAATAGTCCTGGCATAAAATCAATTTTCACAGCTCTCATACAATGTTAACACCTCAGCTGTCTTCCAGCTTATGGCGTATTTCAACACGTCGTTACTCTAACACAATTAGTCAAAAGCGTCGTAAAATACTCATAACTGTGACTTTTTTAAATCTTAACACACAAATAATCCAAACAAAATAAGTCAGAGTCACGATGATTTTATACTGATTGTTTCTCTTTGTCAAAGTAACGACGAACAGTTAATGTTAAAGATTTTTAGCTAAAAATTCTTTTTTTAAAGTTGCTATTTTTTTCTTGGGAAAACAAATGTTTATTCCAATAATTACAGTTTTCAATCCTTTTATTAGTGGGCTGGAGAAAATTTAGCCAGATTTTTTAATGTGGTTTTACGTTTTTTGTAGCGAAAGATCGTTTCTATGTATTTTCTCGTATGTGATAACGTTTGCGTTAGACTTCAAAAGAATTTCAAAAGTTTCTGTAAATTTAAGAAATTTTATTTGAAAGACCGTTAATATTTTAACGACAACTTAAAACCTGGGGGCATTTTCATAAAATTATATGCTTAATTCACTGCAACTAAATAGTTTGGAAAAATCAACCAAATATTTAGTTAAAAAACACAGAATAATTAAATAAAAAAAATACTAAATAGCTGGTAAAAAAGTACAAAAACCTGTATTGATGCGGAGGTATAACAATATTTGGTTGTTTTTTACTCGTTATTTGGTTAAAAATCACCAAATGGGCGGAGAGAGTGTCTTTTTGTGTTTATTGTGTTTTTTTAATGTGTAGTTGTGCGCAATGGCGTTGTGCGCAAAAAGTCCCAGTGGTCTGGTCATCTTGTCGTCTGACATCTGCGGTCGTCCTTACAATTACGATTAAAACACTTGTTTGATAAAAATTGTAATATTTTAACAATGAACAAAAAATTTATGCCAACTAAAATCATTATTTAGACATGATTTTGTTTGAAATACACTCAATTATGGCAAAAACACGAATTCAATATTATATTATTTATACCCATATACAACAATGATTTTTTTCTTATTTTTTAAACGCTTTACAAAGCTTTAAGCGTTTTATTAACTAAATAATAAAAATACTTGAAAACATTAATTTTTTACCCTCGAAATTCTTCACACAACTTTTTAAGAGGTTAATTAAAAAAACAAATAAAAAACTGAAAGACAGGAACATTGTATCTTAGCTGTGAAAAATTGATTTTATGCGAGGACTCTTTTGTGCCGACCTCAGCGCTCGCAGCGCTTGGGCACATGAACGCATTTTTTCCAGGACTCTTTTGTGCCGGGACTCTTTTGTGCCAGGACTCTTTTGTGCCAGCTGCGATTTTTTTCAGGACTCTTTTGTGCCGGGACTCTTTTGTGCCGGACCCCTTTTTAGTAAATCGTCAAACATTTGCTATCAATTAAAAAACAAAAAAAAAAATACCAGTTTCAGACCTAAGAGGTGCCCCCCCCCCCTCCCTGGGGTTTTATTAGCGGGGAGCAAGAAAACGAGGGAGGCAAGCAGGGGAGAAAGAGAAAAAGAGAAAATTAGGAGAAAAAAGAAAAGGAAGAAAGAAAAAAAGACAAAAAAGCGAAATTTAGTAAAAATAGGTAAAAATAGTAAAAATGGCTTAAAATGCATTAAAATAGGCTAAAAACTGCAAAAATTTCGCGATGATGGCGTCATAATAGGTCAAAAATAGTGCTATAAGTTTAGGTACTTTTTAATTTTTGGGTGGTGGGGAGCAATAAAACGGGGGGGCATTTCCTGACCGTGCACAGGTCTGCCAGTACCTACTGCACTTTTAAGTTTAAGTTCCGTTTTTAACAGCTGTTTTTGTGCATAATAGCATCTTAATTTTTTTGTGTTTAGCGTCCAACTCATGAGCGAATTGCAAGATCAGCTGAATCTTATCGAATCAAAACACTACTTTTCTTCACCAGCCAATTGAGTTGACAAAAACCGTTAAAAAGAAAAGAAATCAAAAATAGAACAGGTGACTAAATACAAAACTTAGACAGACAAAAATTAACTCAGTATTTTAGCATTTTGAAACGCATTTGGCAGGCATGCGGCAGTCGTAAAACGTATATTTTTAAATCGGTCAAATTTGATTGTTTTTTTAGATTCTTTAAAATAAGCTAATTTTAAAATATTAATGTAGAAAAGTTTTTAATAAAAACATATAAAAACATTTAAAAACTTTTACGAATGTGCCATACTCTTTTCGTTTTTATTTCTGTTTCGTTGACTATTTACCAAACAAAACAAATATTGTTTTTCTGCAACCATTTTTAAAGTCATAAGATTTGAAGATAGAATTAACTTTAAAGATACGATTTCTCAATAAATAATAAAAATGTACGATCGAAATTGGTATCAATTGTCAGAGAATTTTACTTCTTTTCGCTGATTTTTTTTACTAAATTTAAAAAATTCACAATAAAAACGAAATACCATTCCAAAAACACTTTTTTTAAGTGCCGATTGGGATTAATACTACGGGGTTTGTTTGTTTTGGTGGGAAAAACCAAACAACTCGGTTTCCCTCAAAACGCAATACTGGATCGAGTGAAAAATTTTGGATGTACCAGCACACCAATAACCAAAAAATTAATTTTAAAACGAAAAAATATTTGAACTATTCAGTTTAGTTTTTGAACAAAAAATGTTTTGAAATAATTTGTTAAGAAAATAATTAAAAAGTTCCTAAAATAGAAAATGTAGAATATTATACAGGGCTTAATAAGTGGAATCGGTCCAAAGTTTAATTGCCAAAACAAGCGGACCCAAAACGAATGGAGCAAGTCAAACACTTTCAAGACGTTTCTTGTTAAAAATATCGTGAAAGTAATGATGTAACGCTCGGCGCCAAACTATAAAATAATTTTAGTACCCTAATTGACCACCAAAAACCAAAAAAATTTTCCGCTTCGCTTCGCTCAGCGGTCACTTTCAATAATATACATACATATATCTCGCTATTTATATTGCCTAATGCTAATGTTTTTTCAAAGTTAGTACAATATTTTTTATAGGTAATAAGTACTACACAGAAAGCAAAACAAACAATCATATTGGTTGATTTATGTACCTCCCCCCTCCTAATTTTTCTAGCCGCCGATAGCATTGGCTCGGATTTTTTTCATATAGGTAGGTACCCTGAATAACATGGAGTCGAGATGCTGCTCATGTGCTTTGGTTTACAATGTGGGTGTAGCCGAGGGGTCTGAAAGGTCTCTTAATTCTTTTTTTTTGTGAAATCCAGGCTCTGCCTATGTGTGCTAATGTAATTTTTAACTGAGAAAACATGTTTTTAT
>JASAMX010000473.1:0-12603 GCA_030248175.1 Microlaimidae sp. YZB2_3
TGTAGTTACTCGTTCAGGTTAGTCTGTGCTACTGAATCTAAATTCCGCAGAATATAAACAGCTGACATGGCATAGCAGCAATCACAAATTTTATTACCATAACCGCTAAAATAACTATATTGATTTAATTACTTTAATTTCGTTTCAAAATATTGTTCGTGTACATATTTCAGTATGTATCTTATGGAAAACAGCAACTCACTTCCGGGAGAAAAAGTTCGAAAGAAATTGAAAGATAGCTATGGTCAAATGAACGAAGGTATTATTATTACCATAATAGAGTACTGAGCAAATGAACATAAATAAAAAAACGTTAAAAAAGCACTGATAAACGTAGATAAAGCTGTATAATACACTGTTTTTGCTCTAATAACGTATTATCTAATATTTTTAGCGATAAAATCATGGTTTCTTGGTTAAAAATTACATTAGCATACATTGACAGAACCTGGATTTCACAAAAAAAGAATTTAGAGACCTTTCAGACCCCTTGGCTACACCCACATTGGAAACCAAAGCACATGAGCAGCATCTTGACTCCATGTTTTTAGGGTACCTACCTATATGAAAAAAATCAAAGCCAATGCTATAAGCGGCTGGAAAATTTAGGAGGGGGGAGGTACACAAATCAACCAATGTGATTGTTTGTTTTGCTTTCTGTGTAGTACTTATTACTTATAAAAAATATTGTACTAACTTCGAAATAACATTAGCATTAGGCAAAAAACAAAAAAAAAAAAAAAAGATGCATTTTACCCATATCGTTTTTCGATTTTGAAGGAAAAATAGGTTAAAAACACTAATTTTAGGTCAAAAAGCCCTTTTTATTGTATATATTGAGCTTTCTAAAAAATTGGACCTCACAGTTGTAGGCAAGCGGTCATTTTAAAGACATTTTTTTCTTTTTTTTGGTTTTTTGGTTTTTAGGGGTCAATTAGGTTACTAAAACTATTTTATAGTTTGGCGCCGAGCGATAAGCGAGGCGCTAGAAAATTTCGAATTTTTAGCCTCTGAAAACCCCCAAATTTGCGCTCCCACCCCCCCCCCCCTCCCCCCAACCACTATCCTTATTTTCCCCCTGACCGACCATTTCGGGCCCCCCCCCCCCTTTTTGTTACGTCCCTGCTGCCTCCCCCCGTTCCCCCACCCTTGGGCACTTCTGAACTTTCCCTAATTTTTCGGTCAAAAATACTTTTTTCAGCATTTTACATACTCTTTTTGTGAGGTTTCTACTCACTGACATGCCATAATAGTGATGGAGCTCCTGGATTTTAAAAATTCGGACATAGGTAACAACTTTCTATCATAAATTTTTTTTGACCATAAATTTTTTTGTTACATCATATCTATCATACAAACAAAAATATTATTGTATATTTTTAGCCGATTTAAACAAGCATCTAAAATTACTTCAAGAAGTCCTTCCGAACTGGATAAAAATGGCCGAAATACCAGGAAGAGGAGAATTCATTAAAATTCAGAAGAAAATTCCGTTCGCTGAGCTGGAAAAACAATTAAATAAATCATAAATTATTTTCGTTTTTGAATTGTTTTTTTATTTGCTGTAAAAATTGTTATACATATGACAAAATATTTTTTGTTTTGTTTTTTGCTCTTGGGTTCCTTTATCATTTAATTTTTAGGCCTAAAATTTGCTTTACCAGATTTTGTAGATTTTGAAAAATGTAGATAGGATTTTTCGTATTGCGAAAAATTCTATGAAATTCTGTAATTTATATTATTGATCTTTTTCGTTATTGTTCTTGACAAAACTAAAAATGCGCGACTATGATAACCCAAATTATCATAATTTCTGTTAATAATTATAATTTTTTAATCTGTACGTAAAGTATCGATAAAACTTTTTGAAGTAGACACTCTTTGAAATGGGGCACAAAATTTGGGTTGGCGATTCCGCCAAAAAATAAAATGCCTAGCCTATCAGATTTAATAGTACGAAATGCTTTTAGACAGAAGTTACAACACTACTTGCTATTGTTTATTGTTGTTAAATCTCCATTTTTTTGAGAAAATTTAGTAAAAATTATTTTATTTCATAACGAATTTGGATTTCGCGGCAGGACAGCGGACCTAAAATTTTGTTTGTTAGGTTGGTCCATTAATGTATTTTTGGTTGTCCAGGGTCTAACGCAGACCTGTGCACGGTCTGCAAATGCCCCACGTTTTATTGGAAGATTTGCCCCCGCCCCCCCCGTTTTTATCCCCCCCCCCCCCCGCCAAAAAATGAAAAAGTACCCTAAAATTATGACGCCATTTTTGACCTATAATGACGCCATCATCGCAAATTTTTTGCAGTTTTTAGCCTATTTCAATGTATTTTAAGCCATTGTAGACCTATTTTTACCTTATTTTCGCTCTTTTTTTTCCTTTTCCCTTTATTTTTTCTCTTTTTTCCTTTTTTTTTCTTTTTTTTCTTTCCCCCTGTTTGCCCCCCGTTTCAAAAAAGTTGCCCCCCGTGCCCTCCTCCGTTTTGGAATTGCTCCCCCCCCCCCAATAAAACCCCGTGGGGGGCAGTGCACAGGTCTGGTATAACGACTAATTACGTTCGTAAATTTTCTAACTGTAATACAATAATACTTTGCTTTTGAAATATTTTTGATGGGTCTAGCCTCCCCCAAGCACCCAAATTTTAGATCCAACACCCCGAGAGCTTCCTTTCCCCCAAATCTCAAAAAGCGTTAAACGATTCTTGGTCGGTTGTTTATTTTTCTCAACTGAAAAATTTATCGAGTCAATTTAAAAAAAGCCTTGCATAAAAAAGGCCGTATTTGTGGGAGCTCACTAGTTATCCGAATGCTTTCGATAGTTTAGTGCAAACCCGTTGAAATTCTGCTTGCGCATTGTTACATAATTTTGCTTATTCTAGGGCTCAGTGGTCAACCCTATTCAATTCCAGCTCAGGAATATATAATATTTGTGTAATAAATTACGCTTAAAAAGTGCCACTTTTTTTTTAAATTATACTGCATCCGCTTTGTTGTTTTTAACGTGTACTAACTAATATTTCTCACCACTGCCGGCGGTATTTAAATGAATAAAATTAATTTGGAAATCTTTCATTGCATTACAGCTATAAAATCGTATTTACAATACCAGGGTGGCCATGCCGGCGTGGGAACACTCGGTGAGATCAGCATCAGACGCGGCCACGGCGGTTTCGTAAATATAAGACTGAGCGTCACGCCAGTTTGAAAAACCCTGAAAAATTTAGATTTAATATAGGACAAATTTTACGTGATTATTAAAAACATTTTTTAAGGTTTTTCAGACTTTAGATGTGGATACCTAATGTTAAGGGGATGGTATGCTTTGAGTCGCACGGACACGACTACTAAAAAGTAAACTAAATAATACGTGCGCTGGGAGATATTGCGAACAAAAAAATTTCATGTTGATTGTGCTGCTTAATGTTTCTTCGCCGATGACTCTATCAATACCGTCGTATTTACAAATATCTAACGCATGCAGAAATTGCCGGATTCACGTTAAAAATTTCTAAATGTATAAATTCGTCAACGGGTTAAAACTAGTGATGTTCCAGTATGCTCCAATATCGTCGTTACTCTGACACAATGAGCCACAATCAATATAAAATCAACATGACTCTGACTCATTTTGTAGTTAGTAAAGTACTGTTAGAAATCTAAAATGAGTCACAGTCCCATGTATTTTATACAAATTGTGGCCCATTGTGTCAGAGTAACGACGATATCATGCTCCGCCCGCCATTTAAAGCGGACGGAGCTCCGCTTCTGGATTAAGCGATTTTAAGCTTGAAATACATTTAAGTTACCTTACCTGCATTTTTAAGACTATTTTTATGATACCTTACCGATGATTGAATTTTTTTTTTTTTGGAATAAAAATTAGAAGAAGAAGAAGATGAACATAAATTACAAATCTTCTCTAGATTCTCTAATTATAGTTGGTGCGGTACTGCAGTCTTAAAATCGCCGCGTGAACGATGAAAGAATTTTTTTCTTTATTAAAAGTTTTTATTATTTTAAAAGCATAATATACAACAAATAAAACAGACTATAAAACATATCACAGAACAAAAAAAACAAAAGAAAACACAAGAAAAACATTTTATTTTGCAACTTTTAATTTTTTTTATTTTGTTTTATTAGAAAGCCTATATACAGGGGAATAGTAAATAGTTATAGTTATCTTTTTTTTATATAATAAAAATATTTGATTTATAACCAATTTTTCCATTTATAATATTTTTCCTGTAAACAGTTATCTGTTTCCATTAAATATTTATAGATTTTAAATTTTCCTTTTATATAATTTTGAAATACTTTAAATAATGGAATTTGGTTCTTTAATTTTGTTATGTATATAAAATGTTTTGTCCACAAGATGAATTCTTGCCATTTTCTTTCTATTATATCGTTTGTACTTTCCATCATTAGCAATGTTTCATCCAATTGTAAATTTAGTGTTGTTTTTTCTTTTTCTTCAAAAAAATTTTTAACGGAATACCAAAAAGCTTCTGTACTGGGGCATTGATAAAAAAATGCTCTAAGGAGTCATTACTCTTTAGGTTACACAGTTTACAAAGAGGATTATCACTTTTTTATAACCGTATAACCATTTTTGCGTAGCAATAATTCTGTGATATATTCGAAATTGAAACACTCTTAATTTAGTTTCGTCTGTTATTTTTTTATTAATTTAAATTTTTTCTCCCAAACCTTGGGGTGTTTCTCTTCAATGATTTCATTCCATTTTTCTATCGCCTTTGGTTCCAAAATCATGATAAACATAAATTACAAATTTTATCTAGTTTCTCTAATTATAGTTGGTGCGGTACCGCAGTCTTAAAATTGCCGCGTGAACGATGAAAGAATATTGATTTTAGGATAATGAGCGTTAGAATTATAATAATAAATAGAAGAAGATGAACATAAATTACAAAAAAAAAATTTCCAACGTTCTCTAATTATAGTGTGAAGTGTGCACGGTGCTGTGGGGCTAAACCTTCGCCTCGTTCCTTCGCCACCGATGCTTATTATTATTTTTTTAATAAAACTTTGAATTAATTTTATCATTTGTAATGCAAGAAATAAAAAAAATACTTTTTTGTTTTTGCCGTTTTTTGCGCGGTTAAAGTAGATGGCGCTGGGAACTGGTTTGGTTTCCGCCACCAATTAAAACCGAGCACCGTCTCCTGCTATTTTTGTGCGGTTTCTATAAAGGGCTGTTGTTTTCTGCTCTGTATATTCTTTATTATTTCCAAAAGGTTGTTATTGTGCGTTTGGAAGTTTTTATTTGTCTATTTTTTTCAATTTTTCATTGTGATCAATAAATCGATAACAAGGACCTAAATGAAAAAAGTGCTTCATAACAAAGTTGCGTAATTCTTTCTTTTTTCCAATGAGCCCATGTTTATTTTTGATCAGTCTGTAACAAATGAGGAATATCGCTTTTAAGGATTGCGCGTTGGAATAATAATAATAATAAGAGGAAGAAGGTTCTGATTTTCAAAAAATTACACACGTTCTCTAATAATGGTTGGCGCGGGGCTAAATCGCTCCGTGGCGCTCCCGCGTCACTCATGAAAAAAAAAACGTCATAACCGCATAATATATTAATTGGTCTTCATGTTCATACTAATTTATGAGGTCAGCCATATATATTTCAACCATATAGCACTTTATGAAATTGCTCAATTTCAAACAAAAAGTAACTGTATATAGTAGTGTCATATTGAACTTTTTTTTTTTAAATGAATGTTCGCGACGAACAAGAGTGCGTTAAGAATTTGTTTACAATGCCTCTTTTCTATAAAATATGTTTATATTTAAAAGTTTTTCAAAAAGCTTTCTGGGTTTTTTATTTACTCATCTTGTGTTAAACGACTTATCTTTTTTGTGAATTTTGAAATATTTGAGATCGGTGTCGTTCAGTCATGTTCCCCGGAACGAAGCTCCACTGTTAAGAGCTCCGGAGCTCTGTTTTATTTTAGTATTAATTTAATGAATAATTTAGAAGTAATGCCATAAATTATTTTATCAGAAAATTTTCGTAAACTAATTTTTTTTTTCAAACTTATTAAAAACAATAAAACAAATCCTAAATATGGAAATAGAATAATATTATACCATATTTTAAACCTAAATACGCTCAAAACTACTCATTTAAAAGGCGAAGCTCTGTAGCTCCCTTCGCTTAAAATAAACAAAGCTCCGGAGCGTGATATTGGGGCGTATGAACATCACAGTGTCGTTGATGATGATAAGTCGATAGGAACATTATTTTGGTGCCGCTGATGTATATTAAAATTGTATTTTCCTCTCAAACAGTTTTAATGTGCCTAACTTGAAACGGTACCGCAATTTTTAGCAAACAAAGCGCTGCAGATTCAATAGTAATAAAACGTCTAACATAATAAAAATTCTGCGGTTATCGATTTTGTTTACGTTTTAAAGTTTAAGAATGTTAGCATTTTGAAAAGTGAAACAACTACACGTAACTCGCTATGCAGCTTCGAAATGATGTAGTGCAAAACAAAATGAGTTCGAAATATAAACCCTTTTTTTAATTAAAAGATCTCTCCATCTCAATACCAGACCTTTGATAACATTTTAAGTTCTGACAAAGACAGATTCTGTGTTCAAGAATGTTCCCATTGTGTATTTAATAATATATCCTATTATACTGTTATGTTGTACCCTTAATAATGCTGACTTTCACATTTGAATTTCTGTATTTTAATTTAAATTGCTAACTCGTTTCATTTAGAAGGATTATGGATGCGCGCCCTAATTAAGCTTCTACCTCAAGATTAAAAAAAATTAAACTAAAAAAAAATACCATTAAAATTGTATTTTTGAAAAGTATCATTTTAATATAGTATTTTTTAAGTTTTTAAATTTAATTTGTTTTGAGTGTCCGATTATTTAAATACATAAGTAGAAAATAATTAAAGTAACAATCACGGCTAAACAGACGGATTAACTTTCCTTATTGGTTCAAAAAGTGTTTTTACCAAAGACTTGGGTACGTGTGTTACAATTATACAATAAATTGCATGTTTTTAACTTCAGTTTTCTTTCTAAATAAAAATACAAAGGGCAAAAAAAAGAAAAACAAATTATTATCATTGCTCTGCGCCATGTGGTTGTGTTGTTCTTCGCTTAAAATTTTGTTTCAAATGTTTTAATTTTTTTAAAGTGGTTATATCATAAATATATAATAAAGGAAAAATGAGACACTTGGAACAAACTATTTGAAAACAAAAATCCCATTTAAATGGGACCAGGTTCCACTTAAATGGGACCTTTCGATTTTTGGTCGCATTTAAATGGGATCCCCATTTAAATGGAATCCTATTTAAATAAGTCATCCCATTTAAATAAGTCCCATTTAAATGGGACCTTGTCCCATTGTAATAAGAAAATGGCACCTGGTCCCATTGTAATGGGAAAATGCGACATATTTAAATGGGATCCCATTTAAACGACATCCTATCTAAATGGGATTTATTTAAATGAGATTCCATTTAAATAGGATCCCATTCAAATGGAACCTGTTTTTTCAAGCAGTTTGTTTGTTCTAAGTGTCTCATTTTTCCTTTATTATATATTTTTTTGTATCAAAACAATTTTTGGTTTCAAATCAGTGTTTGCGAGATTTATTTTTGGTTAATATGAGATTTATATGTTTCTTACCTTAGTTCATTATCATGTAAACTCGCATAAAACCCCTTAAAGCAAGAGTTCACGAAATTGCCCAAGATCCATAATCGTTCATTCATAGGTATAAAATATAGAATCGTCGTTATCATTACAAAATCTTCATAAAATACTTATAACTGAGATTTTTTTTATTTTTTAATGCACAAATACTATAAAAGTTATAAGTCAGAGTCTTTTAAACTTTTATTCGATGAGAAAATTCACAAACCGATGCCATTACCCAAGCAGCAATACAATTTGTTTGATTTTATATTAATATTTAATAGGCACTCTGGAGACGCACGTTTGCGTGGTGGTCTACAGCGTGCTCGAGTTGCAAACGGCAAAAACGCTCTAAGAATAGAGCAGGGAAAAAGCGATTTCCCCCGGTGTATGTTTAGACAGAAAACATCCTAGTACAAGTGGACGTACACTGTATGTGGACTACAAGTAATAACAATCTGGCTGGCTTGTGCTTTTTTTGCTGAATAAAAATATAGACAATTTCATAATGGTTTTTTTATTTGGTGAACTAATTAAATTACTTAACTATACTTATTTTGTACTCGAATAAAAATCCATTGAAAAAATCCTGCTCACAGCAATCCCTAACAATCGCGAAATCGCGAGTTTTGAAAATTTATACTTGTTTCTTGCACATACAAAAACCACAACCTAGGCAATTTTGCATTCATTTTAGTCCACATACGTCCACTTGAATTATTCCACATCTCTCTGTCTAAACATACACCCGGGGTGAATTCACCCTTTTTTCTTGCTCTATTTTTGGAGCATTTTTCAAGACTAGTATATATTTAAATTTAATACAGGCATTTGCTCCGAGACGCGCGTTTGGTTGGGGGGCAGCGGCGTGGTCGGATTGCACACGGCCCAGCGCATACCAAAACAAATCATTACTCACAGCAATCTTTGACAAGCGAGAAATCGCCACTTGTTAAAAATTATATATTCAATTTTAATATAGACATGCGCTCCGGTACGCGCGTTTGCGTGGTGGGTTGCGGCGTGGTCGGGTTGCACACGGCCCTGTGCATACTGGAGAAATATCCCCACGTGTCATTAACAGTCCTTACTGATAAAAACCTGGAAGATATCACCAGCTGGGGCCCGCCAGGACTATTTAGACCCAGCGATTTTAGCGATCGTCCTAGTTTCAGGTACGTATACGATTTGGTGTAAAATACACTTTTAACTTATTTGGTCGTTACCATGACATAATAAGTAACAATCGTCATAAAATACGCGCAATTGTGATTCTTTTATATTTTAACACAATATAAACGTTAAAGTTAAAGTCACGTTGATTTTATAAAAATTGTGATATTTTTATGTCGTGGCAATGACGATTAAATCTATCTGCCCAGCGTAACAAAAGTTTGGGTTGACGGTCTCACCGCGAAATAAAAATTTAAAACTTATGTTTTAAGCAACTTTTTCAGAAACTTAACAACAATAATAAAATAATGTTATGTACGGTACAAGTTTCATACGTGTACCAAAATTCGATTTTAGTCCTCATTCTTGTGTTTTTTTTAGATTTAAGCGATTGGTAAAAAGTTATAAGCCAATTTATACCCAGAAAAATGGTCTTTTTCGCCATGTGCAATTTATGATGTTTAAAAAAAATTGTAAACCAACAATGTAAATTAAAAACTATGTTTCAACAATGCTAGACGTCTGAAGAACTCAAAAATTAAAAAAAAAAACTAAAAATTCGAAAGTCACATGGACCACTAAAAACATGGGCAACAAAATTTGTTTGGATTTAAACGGTAATTTAAACTTAGTTTTTCACTGATTTATTGTTCTTAAGCCTAAGCAAAACCTAAGAATTAAAAAATTGTAATATTATAGATTTTTATTAAGATAAGTTGTTTTTTTAAAACTGTGAATTTTTTCACAATTGAAATATAATGGGTATTTGAACGTAAAAAAAACTAAAAATTTGAAAGTCACATGGACCACCAAAAACATGGGCAACAAAATTTGTTTGGGTTTCAACGGTAATTTAAACCTAGTTTTTCACTGATTCATTGTTCTTAAGCCTAAGAAAAACCTAAGAATCAAAAAATTGTAATATAATGGATTTTTATTAAGATAAGTTGTTTTTTTAAACTGTGAATTTTTTCACAATTGAAGTTTAATGGGTATTTGAACGGTTATTATAAAAAATTGGTAGTTACCATGAAAAAACTAAAAATATATTTGTAACTGCCAGACACTTGGTAATACGAAAAAAAATAATTTGATGAAAAACTTAAACAAATTTTCTTAATAACATAAATTGTACATGCCAAAAAGAGCAATTTTTGGGTTTAAATTGGCTCATAACTTTTTCAAAAGCTCAAATCCAAAAAATAACCACACATAAATGAGGTCTACGTGTTCAATTTAGGATATAATAATGTTTTACCATCTGTAATTACTTTTGAATCGGTCAAATCGAATTTCGGTACACGTATGGAATGGAACTTGTACCGTTATGTATTTTTGCAACTTTTTGCCATCGTTTTAAACTATTTTTTTAGAGTAGCCTGGGTGCTCTGTGTTATTAAAATTAATAGAATATCCAGACGAAAAAAACTTTCTGGCATAGTTTCAAAAAAAAAACGTCGACTTTTCACCGCAGCGAGCAGTGACAATGTAACGCTCGTCGTTACTATGACAGAAGGAGTCAAAATTACGTTGATTTTATACTGATTGTGACTCTTTGTGTCAAAGTAACGACGCGCTGTAAGCGTGCGCTGAACGCGTAGTCACTTGACACCCCGGTGTGAACTATCCTTTTGAGTAGTATGTCCCATACTTTATGTTTATTAAAAATTCTATTACACGGTGTCAAATTAAACAAGCGCTCGCTCACTTTCCTCTCCAATCACAAAATTGTTTTTGCGACTTATTTGATAAAATACTTTCTTTTTTTTTCAATGATCAGATAAAAAAATAATCCCCCTATATACAAGGGGAATCCCTAGGCAAACCCCCACCCGCCGCCCCGCCCAAACACCAAAACCCCCAAAACAGAATTAATATTTTACTAAGCATAGTCTATGCATAGTTTAATTCTACTGTTTCATCATTTCATTTTTCTTTTCTTTTTTTTTCTTTTCTTTTTTTTTATCAACAACATCAAATCTGCGACTTAATTGCCGCCAATATAAACTACAATTCTGACGAAATATCAACAAACATAGCTATCTGAAATGACTTTAAAGGCTCAAAAAGAGCGCTTATTTAAGTCAGTTTTAAAACTTTTCTTGAATGCATCCAAAGAATCGACAGTTACTTGAGATGAGAGTAGATTGTTCCAAGATGTAACCACCCTATTTACAAAAGAAAATTTCCTTGCATTAATTCGGCTATCTTCAACAGCCAATTTTAAGGGATGACCACGGGTGGACTGCAGGTTAAACTTAAAAAAATCATTGGCTTGCAAATTGTTTAAGCAATGTATAATTTTAAAGCACTCATATAAATCAGTTTTGTCTCTTCGGTCCTTTAATCTTTCTATAAACTTAGGTAATCCAGTCTTTATTCATAACCAACAGGTAACAACTTGCATTTATAAAACAACCTCCTAGTGAAATTTTGTTGCACTTTTTCCAAAATGTTTATATCTTTTTGTAAATACTATAATAGAGGAAAAATACTTTTTGTAAATACTACAATAGAGGAAAAAATATGTCTGTAAAAACTAAATATTTTCTTTGAGGAAGGATTTAATCGATATATTTTTGTAATCCTCAGCTTTGAGTCGTTTGGCTTTACAGATAAACTACGGCAAAATGAGCCACAATTCGTATAAAATATATGTGACTGTGACTCATTTAAAAATTAAATCAGGTCCATAAAAACTACAGAATGAGTCCCATTCACTTGTATTTTATAATGACTGTGGCTCATTGTGTTAGAGTAACGACGATATGATTAATGCTGAATAGTGATGTTCCCCGGGGATTTGAGCTCTGGAGCTCCATAGAGCGTGGCTCTGCTTTTCCGAGCTCCAGAGCTCCGCCCTATTTTGTTGTATATTATGGCCGGAGCATGATATGGTAGGATATAGGAAGATCACTATTGTTCACGTAAATAAAAAAAAATATTATCTTATTATACTTTCGATCCTCTTTTTTATTAGAGAAGATGGCACGTGGAAAGTTTCAAGCGGTTTGTGGAATTGTATTTGCGTCCGGATGTTTCCGAAATCGGGGTGCAGCAGATATCCGGATTCATTATTTCAGATTCGTACGAAAGGATGCGGCCGGTCGTAAGTAAAAATATCGAAATCGTCACCGTCCGTGATTTTGCTTTAAAGGAGCACTGTCACAAATCAAATTCCTATAACGCCCGAACCGGACTGCTCCTTTAATACCAAACCTACCTAACTCAACTTTGGTATTTAGAGTGCTCCACTACAAGGCTACAACATTTTTAAATTTCAGCTGAATCGGTTCAGTATTAAAGGAGCAGTCCGGTTCGGGCGTTATAGGAATTTGATTTGTGACAGTGCTCCTTTAGCTCACCGCTGTATGACGACGCTTTGACGGAGAGATTTCACATATTACAGCCTTGTGCTCGGCCTCCCCCCCCCCGGGGTTTTATTGGGGGTGCAATTAAAAAACCGGGAGGCACGGGGGGCAACTTTTTTGAAACGGGGAGGGGCAATAAAACGGGGGGCAAGCAGGGGAGAAAAAAAGAGAAAAAAAAGAAGAAAAGAAGGGAAAAGGGAAAAAAAGGACAAAAAAAACAAAAACAAGGTAAAAATAGATCTAAAATGGCTTAAATACATTGAAATAGGCTAAAAACTGCAAAAAATTCACGATGATGGCGTCATCAGAGGTCAAAAATGGCGTCATAAATTTAGGGCACTTTTTCATTT
>JASAMX010000476.1:0-12500 GCA_030248175.1 Microlaimidae sp. YZB2_3
TTTTATAATTCGAAAACAAACAACGTGATTCTTCGACTAAGTGTACTGTTTTCTGCCCTCACGATAGTTTTTGTTTTAGTTTTTTTTACTTCGTGTTTTTAGCGAAAAAAATCGAGGGTTTTTTGTACGGGAAACGCAATATTTCGATAAAAACTGAGTGCATAATTTGTAACGTAAATCGTTATATCCATTTAGCAATCTTTCACGTACAAAATTGTCGAAAAACGTCATTTTGGGGGGTCATAGCTTCTCAACCACTGAAATTATTTTGTTGAAAAAAATTTTGAGGATTATTAGGAGCAAAAGTAAGGTTTTCACTAAAAATTAATAAAATCGAAGACAAAAAGTTTTACTCCGCACCGCATCTTTAAGGGCTTTAAGTTCTCATTGTTCATAGCTCCTAAATTCCCAAAAATTTCCGACGGTTTCAAGTTCCCCATTTTTAACTTCGAAGACCCCGTACCGGTTTTTTAAAGTGTTTGTTGTCGTTATTTATGAATATTTTGTTGTTAAGCTTTTTTTGAAGAATCACGTTTCTTGTTTCGAAACGTAGAAAATAAAAGTTTTATCAGTTTCAGAATAACGTAGAAAAACACATAATATAAAGCAATGGGGTATTTTATTCTAAAAAATAAAGTCAGTAAAAGCGGTAGCATTATTTATTTTTGCATAATCAATTTTTCATGATTTTTATCTTTAAAAGAATCAATCTACACAGTAAACAAATTTAACAAAAATCAAAAGAGTGCATAAAAAGATATAATTTTAGGTAGTAAAATCATAATATCTTATAAAATACATATCAACTATTCCCGTAATTTAATATAACTTTTTCTTCCGAGGAAATCGGTCGGAGAGGAATCGTTCTTTTTTCATTTTCTATAAATTGTCAAATAGAAACTTCAGCATTCTATGAGAACACACCACTAAATTCAAATGGCGATTGTGTTATCAATAAATCAATAAAAAGACAAGTGTTAAAACCTTTATCATTATGAAAGCTTTCGGTAAAACATGTTTACCATCGTCGGTCAGGCTATTAATAAATAAAACTTATGAACTCATAAAATGTTTATGATAAAACTCAGAAACAACTCATAACATGGCTGTAAAAACCTTAGTTTCCCTAGCGAGCCTAAGTAAAACCTGAAAATTAAGCTATATCATAATAATTTTGAATTTGATTTTAAGTGTGTGCTTAAAGAATGGTAAAATTAAATTGACTAAATGTTTAAAAGAGTATTTTTTAACATAAATAATTATTCGCGCGGCGCCGTGGGCTAAATTGCCCCTTGGCGCTCCGTTCCACCCATGATATATATTTTAACAGATATATATAATTTCTTTAGATATGACGAATTGTATACAGAAGAAATATCCAAAGGGTGTCCTAATTCTTGTAATCAAAGAGTTTTCCGACTCTCCCAAAAGATAACAAAACTGGCTCCTGAAGAAAAAGAAAACACAGAGTTAAGTGTTGCATACGAGACATTTCAGACCTCGCACATTACTGAGTTCTCTACAATAACACCGGCTTCTGTGATAGCCAATGCAGGCGGAGCTCTGGGGGTTTGTCTCGGAGCATCTCTTATAAGTTTTATTGAACTTGTAATTTTTTGCTTTTGCATAGGTCCAAAGCACTTGTGGAAATGGTTTAATAATACTCATTCCCAAACAATCGATTTTGAAAAACGTTAGAAATTCTTTATATCCATAAATTTCACAGTTCTTGTTGACATTTTTATAGTAAAGCCGTTTTAGGCTCACAAAATTAAACCAGCTATTATTATTTAATTTAAGTTTTCTTCTAGCTAACAACGTACCTTTATACCCCAAGCAACTCCATTGACAAATGGATTTAAATTTAAGCCATTACTTTTGGTGATCCATCAAAAAAATGCTGTATATTTGGCGTTAGAAAGACCAAACACGCGCGTGCGTTTTTTGATTCCGTCCTCTCTTCTCTACTAGGCTAGTAAAGTTACATACTAAGGGGCCGACGCATAAGAGTACTGCCCGAAACAGTACCACAAAACAGTCCAGAAAAACACATTCTACATTACTCTTTTTTTCACAAAAAAGTACGCACGAAAGAATACGCCACAAAACAATACTGTCAAAAAACAGTACGGCACAGGTACAGGGTCTTTAGAGCCGTAAGTAAGGAACTTGGAGCGGCCGGAAATTTTTTTTATCTTTTCTTAGGCTTTGCTTAGGCTAAGGTATAGATTTTAGCGATTTTTATTTTTGGCTCCAAGTTCCCTCGGCTCCATCGACCCTAAACCACGGCACTAAAGAATCCTGTGTGAATTGCGTTTACATAAGAGTCACCACGCAATTCTGTCACAAAACAATACTGGCACGAAAGAGTAATATATTCACGTTTTCTAAGTCTGCGTTTGACTCAAAAGAGTGCTGGCACAAAAGAGTACTGAAGAAATAACTTAGTGTTAAAATAATTACTATTAACAGCTGCTAAACTTAATTACGATAAAAATCAATACACAGCATTTTTAATAGCAAACTCCTTTCTTTTTAATAAAGCATTTAATAAAGTTCTTTAAATTTTTTGTGTATTTAAAATTACATAGCGAGTGTAACCGGCAGTGTGAGCCCCTTGGCCGTTTAATTTGAGTAAATATGGCTTTTACCGAACCTACCGCAGGTACTTTTTAAAACTTTTTTTACGTTTTTGAATTTTTTTTTACATTTTAAAATTTACTGACAGCTAAGCCGTGGGTTTTTCCTGTTTTGTAAAAACTAAGTGTAAAAACTAACTAAGCTTTATTTATTTGTTTGAGTCCACGTTACAGGGACATTCATTTTTATAACGACCAATGTTTATTAGAAACCTCGATAAGATCCGGAATTTTGATAAAAAGTGTTAAAAACATTGTCGCTATAAATTAAAGATCACTAATCCCTATCAAAATTTTAAATTATAGTAACAAATGCTTACAGACAAAAAAGCAAAATTTTTCGTTTTCCAAAAATCTTAAGTTTAACTACAGATTTAAGATTTATAGACCATAAATATTTTTTAAGATTTGTGATACCAATAAAAAGAGAAGGAACCGGAATTCTAATATTTTCGGAATTTCAAAAATTTTATAATGTTCACACTTGGAGCGGACTACACTTAGAAACTACCCCACCCAATAATCCGAAAGAACACAAAAATTTACAGTTTCATTAAGCAGAAATTATACGTATTTAATAATAATCAGTTTAAAAAACTATAGCGAAATTCAAAACTGTAACTTTCTCATTCGTCTTATATGCATCATAAAAATGTGTTTACAAAGAAAAGGTTTACTTCTAATTGCTATATTATTTTTAGGGTGATGCCTTATTTATTTGTCTATCAATAGTCTGTTCTGTGGGCTCTGCCTTTTCAAACCGCCTATTTTTTTTAGATAATTGCTATATAGAGAGTGTTTCATATTTATTTTTTTGCGGGCTTAAAGTTTTTAAACAATGATAAAAACCAAAAAATTGTAAAAAGTGGCTAAAATAATATAAACATTTTAAAATTAAATTGGAGAATGAAATAGGTTTATATAATTTATTTCAGAAACGCAGCTTCGGAAGTTTTTGTTTAAATGATCGTTTCTTCGGAGCATGATAGTTTAATAGCAGGAACATAACTAACAAACTGCTTAAATTTCGTTAAAAAACAAAAAAACTAAACCGAAATTCCACGAGGTAGCGAAAAATCAAAAAACGAAAGTTTTTAACAAAACCCATTGATAACCTTATTTTAAAATAATATAGCGTTTTCCAAACGGCCTTAAAATTTTAATAATATTTTGAAACTGCAAATTTATCTTAATTTCGGTGCACAAGTAAGCAAATTCTCATTTTGAAGAACTGCCAACCAATCCATTTATAATTATTTGTAATGGCTTAAACATTACTGAAATTTACAAAATCTTCTTAGAAATGAAAATTAAGCGCTGCTTCTTTATTTTTAACTTAAAATTATATTAATTATTTGTAATCTTGTTGATTTTTTAAGAAATATTCGCAATCCATTCTTATTGTTTACTGCATTATTGTTATAATTATTGCAAATGAAAAACATAAAAAATAAAATTAACATTATTAAAAAAGCAAATTGCAAATCGACTTATCATTGTAAAAAAAAGCAAAAAATAAAACGGTCATTTTTCGAATTAATATTTTTTTACGATTTTTTTTGCAAAAAACCCATGGCTTGTTAGATTTGTCGCTTCCAGATAGCCTTCGGGTTTAATATAGATTATTATTTCAACCGATTAATTTTTTTAGCAAAACTCAAAACATGTTTAATTGGCATTCAAGAACACGCTATTAAATTTTAAAAAACACGTTATTTTATTTTTTTAACAAGATAAAAAGTATAATTTAATATGCGCATGTTGATTTTATAAATATGCAAATTTCCATTTGGATCAGTCAAATCTGTTAGTTTCTGCACGCAATATCCCAGTACTCTTTTGTATCCGTACTCTTTTGTGCCGTACCGTTTTGTTCCAGTACTGTTTTATGCGTAATCTTTTGCAAAACCCGGGTCTGTCTTGTGGTATTGTTTCGTGCCGTATTGTTATGATAGGGAGTCACATACTAATGTACATAGGAAGGATGTGAGTATCAAACTGAGTGTTTTAATGAGACTGCTTTTTTTGGGACCGGGACAATTCGCTCCCGCCAATTCCCTCCCGGACAATTCGCTCCCGGGAAAATTCGCTCCCGGAAAATTCGCTCCAGGGAAAATTTGCTCCTGGACAATTCGCTCCCGGGACAATACGCTCCCGGGACAATTCGCTCCCTGAGGAAATCAATTCTTGAAGAAACTGTAGGAGGGACAATTCGCTCCCTGGACAATTCGCTCCCAGGAGTTTTTATAAACGCAAATCTTATCACACCTACTTCATTAGGGACAAATCGCTCTCTGGACAATTCGCTCATTGCCCAATTCGCTTCTTATAAAAATTCGCGGAATTTTTACTAAACTCGATTCTTATAAAACTTACTTTCTTGGGGGACAATTGAGTCCTTGAGTCTTGTGCAATTGATTTTCTGTACAATTCGCTTGCTCCCTCTTTAAAAACGTTTTTTTTTGGTGAAATTGTAAGAAACGAATTTTGCTGCCGTTACTTTTAATAAACATAATTTTTATAAAACATATTTTGTTTAGGACAATTTGCCTCCAAAAGTTTTTGATTTTTTTATTTATTTCACTGTATTTATATTTATTTCTTTTGTATATTTATTTATATTTAGTTTTTTGCAAAAGACAAGATGGGTGCCAGAGCTTTCGTCCAACACAAGTAATTTCCACAGGATATCTCCCTAGCGCAATTTTTAATAAAAAAACTCATTTCCACTACTTTTGTTTACTCTTTGTTGTTGTTGGTTTTCTCATCATTAACCGATTGCACGAATTAAAAAAACCCAAATAGATTTAATTTGCCACCAAAAAGACATTTCGCCAATAAATTGACACGAAAGATTTTTTACAGATTTTTTTTAAAATCAACGATTACATTGCAACCCACCAGTAAATTATTCTGACGAAATTAATGGTTTTTAAGTTATTTTTTTGTAAAAATGATGTGTAATTTCTTGATTTTTTATTAATAATTTATCATTGATTTCATTTTCATAATATAAACTAACCTATTTTGAAAAACTATATAAACTAAACTTAAAAATAAGAGCATAACAGAATGCTTAGTTTTTGTATATTATATTGTATTTATAAAAACAATGTTTATTATATCCATTTAATAATTTTTTATGTTCCATAACTAACCGAAACAACTTCTTTAAAAGGCATATAAGAAACATTAAAAACATGAGAAAAAACATTAATATTAATATTACAACCTATTATTAAAATTAAATGAAATTATATGAATGTCTTTAAATAAACCAACAGTTTTCTTTCGATTGTTAAAAAAATAATTATTAGCTAAATAAATATTTAAATCATTATAGTTTAAATTAAATAAACCTTGATTTGCTAGTTTAAAGGAGCAATATACTATTTTTAGTTTGATTTTTATTTGTGTCAATCGATGATTATTTTATTGACTGTAAAATAATTGCATTAAAAATAAAATTAAGTTTAAAAAATTTTTCCACGCTGAGAAAAAAATAAATTGTATCAAAATATAAACTAATTTTCACAATAATTAAGGATTTATTAAAACACTTGGCATTAATTGTTTTGTTTTTTTATGCAAACGCAATTTGTTTTCTATAAAACCTTTTCAAAAATGACGAATTTCTTATGAACGGATATAAATTAAGAAACTTTAAAAAAAAATTCTAGGTTCCAGAAAGGACTTTTTCTATTTTTTAAACTTCAAAATTTCAGGACTTATTTCATTTTTTCGTTTTCTTTCTATTCTATTATTATACGCACTATTTTTTTGTAATCATGTCTCCCGAGCTTTTTACTGCGGATTTTTTTGCTTTTCGAAACTTCGTAACCCCGGAGTTTCACCTTATTTTTGTGCTAACTTCATAAATAATTAAACTGCAGTGCCATAAGATATTGTGTGAAAAATTTTTTTTAAAACATTTTTAAACCTTTAAAAATAAAAAGTCTTAAAAATGCGGATAAAATAATTTACAACATTTTTTAAGTTGAAATAAGTTTGAATGATATTAGAAGTAACATCATCGCTAAATTGAAAGCCTAATTAAAAAAAAACTGAACACTTCAGAGCCAGAGAATGAACCCGGCGGCGAATTGACGCATGCACATAACCTAGTGGAAATTTACAAAACACAAATATTATCTTTATTGATCATAATTATTATTATTATTTCACACCGAAGAACTAAAACCTTAAAAATTTGTTTAAAAAAAGTAAAGATATTAATTATAACAATAATAAAAAACTAAAATATTAATCAATACAAACTGCTTTTAAAGACACTCGTAAAATTTATTTCATATAATATAAAAACTTCATTCACAAAATTTTAAAAATTTTTTAACTTTCACAAACACTTTTAAAATTTTCACATAAAGTTTAGCTAAAAATGTGTGAAACATTATGGCGTGAGGCAACTGCGGACTAACTGTATTTAATATTAACAAAAAGCATAACCTTTAGTAGTTACCCAGTTAAATAAAAGAGACCGATTTAACAAAATTTGTCTGCTATTTATTTCCGGGAGCTAATTTTTTGGAAAAAAATTGTCCATAAAAAGGTTTTATACAAGTTGCGCTTAAAAAACTTTCCGAACAAGGAGATGAGCGATTTTTAAGAAGTAAGATGTTTAGGGAGCGAATTGTTCACGGAGCATAATTAAAAATTGCGTTTACAAAAACTCCCGGAAGCGAATTGTCCAGGGAGCGAATTGTCCCTCCTACAATTTATTCAACAACTGATTTTCTCAGGAAGCGAATTTTTCCGGGAGCAAATTGTCCCGGGAGCGAATTGTCTCGGGAGCGAATTGTCCTTTGAGCGAATTGTCCAGACAGCAAATTGTTCCGGGAGCAAATTGTCCAGGAGCGAATTGTTCCGGGAGCGAATTGTCCAGAGAGCGAATCGTCCTGGGAGCAAATTGTCCAGGAGCGCATTGTCCCGGGAGCAAATTGTCCAGAGAGTAAATTGTCCCGGGACGAAATTTTCCAGGAGCAAATTGTCCCGGGAGCGAATCGTCCCCAATTCGCTTTTTTTCAATGAAACTCTAGCTCCAAATGACTTTATAACTGCACAATATAAATGAAAATTAGTAAACCATCATTAAGCCAATGTTTAATAATTTTAAAACTTTAATACAAAACGAGCCGCCATAATGATTAATTGCAAATTAGCCAGCTCTTCTGATTTATCACCTGTCTAAAAGTTTTGGAGCAAAACAAATGTTGCAATCAAAACGCTATTATAACTTGTCTGTTTGTCGATTACTATATTATTTTGGTTTATAAATGAACCAAAAAATTTTTGATTAATCAGTGTAGAGTTTTAATAACTTTTTTAATTCCGAAATTAGAAATTGTGAAAACCTAACCTGACTCATAAACTTTAAACAAAAAACCAAATTATTTTAAAACTTATAAACATTTCTAAATAATGTTTTTTTATTTTAACGTTTTATAAAATCGTCGCGTGTTTTCGCTTTAACTTTTAAAATGTGTCACAAAAACCGCCAGTTTCAACTTTGAGGTCATTAATTTTGCCATTTCAAACTCGCGCGAGTTATGTTTCAAAGCAGAAGTAGCAATATCTCATAAGAAAACCGCATGCCATTGCTCGAAGCATCTTGCCCTAAAAATTTATGAGGTAATAAAAGAAAGAAAAATTGTTTATCGCAATCGTTTCCAGAGTGAAGTAAGATGTTGTGCTGTTTATTCGTAGTTTATGATGCATTTTTCTTTTATAAAATAATTTTAATGACTTCTTTCTATTATGAAATTAATTTAAATTTTATAATTCTATTCAATGAATTTTATCGACCTGAGAATAACTTTAAATAAATAGCTTTTAATAACTATAAATAAAAAATAGTATGTTTTGTATTGATGTTTCTATGGTATTATGTTGTTGTATAATTTATTATATTTATTCCTTTAAAGAAATTTCAAAATAACTCTATCAAAATTTTGTTTGCTAATGGCTGATTTTTATAAAAATTTTGAACTAAACCAAAGTGCCATCAGAAAAGTCAAATAAAAAAACGAAAGTTTTTAGCAAAGCATCTTGAAAACTTTATTTTGAAAAAAATTGGTTATATATACCAAACGGTTTTAAATTTCTAATAATATTTTAACACTGAAAATTTTAATTAATTTCTGTTCATAAAACAGTTTCTGAATTTGAAAAAAAAACACCAAGCAGACCATTTATAATTATTTGGAATGGCTAAAACATAACTAAAACTAAAGAAGTCCTTATGAAATTGAAAGTGAAGTGCTGTATGTTTAATTTTTATTTAAATTTATATTAAATTTTGCTTACATTTTTAAAATAACCGCAAACCATTGTTATTTATTGCATTATATTTATAATTGTTGAATAAAAAATAAATAAAATGAGCATTATAACAAAAGAAAATTGCAAATCGACTAATGTTTTTTTAGAAAAGGTATCATTATTTAAAATTAAATCATTTCCGCAATCGCCTTTTTCCCAGTTAAAACCATAAAACCTTTGTATTTTCGGTAAAATCTTCGTTTCACGGTGGTGGAATCTTTGTTTAACTATTGTTTAACTATCTTTGTTTAAATTTCACCGTCGTAAATTCTAAGTATCACCTAGGTCGTACCCAGGGTCGTACCTAATACTTTGTGACTGATTGATTGGTGCACAGTGAACGAGCAAATTCAAATGTTTTAATCTGTACGGTAGCAATATTCAAATTTTATGCACGGACACAGTGTATTAGTTCGACCTAGGTATAATCTGAAGAATACGTGGGGTTGACCTCAGTGAAATTTACGCACCATAAAGGTTAGACAAAAATATAACCACCACGATGGTCAAAACCCTTCTATTTAAACGGAAGTTGTTCAGTGTTAAAGATCTCCTCAGAGTTATAACGTTATAGAATCACTTTTAGCCAATGGGCGCTGGGGAAAAATTGATCTCCAATTAACGTAGAGATCTCCAATTTTTAACTCCTTCCATAACCATTTCCACAAAGCAAAGCATATATGACGTGATCCGAATACCATATGACACTATGATGGTCCTTAAAATCTTGACGTGGCTCTAAAAAGAGGGTCACCGCGGTAATACGAAGGTTTCACAGTTGTAACCGAAGAAAAAGCTGTCACGGAAACGACTCAATATCTGCTAAAAGATTTCATGCAAAAACTTTTGCTTATTAAATTTGACGCTTCCAGACAGCCATTGAGTTTAATTAAACTCAAAGACATCTTATGGTGCATAAGCGCATTCGAAACTTTTAACTATAAAGTTAAAAAGATCTAGCTTTTCATTTTTTATTATTTTGTTCTAAACTCCAAATTTATTGTTTTGCCTTTATTCTAGAAATATATTATTTAACAATAATTGTGATATAGTAGAAACACAAAATTCAAATTTTTTAAATGGTTTAAAGTGGCTGATGGTTGATTTTAGCTAAACCAGATACCGAAAAATGAGAATTTATACTAAGGCTTGTACAAAAATTATGTAGGGAAAAATTTTAATTGGGAATATTTTATTAACAAAAAGGTTGATTTTGAGGATATTTATATATCAATATATAACTAATGTTAAATTCTATACACCAATAAAGTTTTTGATTAATTAACTTTACAGGTTCATACTTCGTCCAAACTGTCCCAAAAACACAATTCAAATAACAAAGTCCAAAAAGATAGTCCAAAAGACAAAATTTAAAGAAAATTCTTAATTCTGGTCATACTTCGTCCAAAGTGTCAAAAAAACACAATCCCAAATAACAAAGTGCAAAAGGGAAAAGTCCAAAGGACAAAATTTAAAGAAAATTCTTTATTCTGCTCATACCTTGTCCAAAGTGTCTAAATAACTTTTGAACAAGCCAAAGTTGCTTTTGACAACCGCACGGTTCCTTTTTAAAGATGTCCTGTGGACAATCTAAATGTTCTTTTAAGTTGGCCGCCAACGCCAACAAAGATTTGAAATACATAAATAAATTATAACTAAATATTTTACGAGGAAATCGCCCAACATTCCACTACAAGCTGAAATAATTCTATTTGCGTTTTGCACAGTTTTAAACACTTTGGACTTTTCTTTAGACAGTAGTAAAAAAAGCGGTTATACTTTCTTTCAGAAGACAATCCTCAGAAATTAAAAAAACAACTTTGCATTGTCCAAAAAACCTTTATATTCCAGACAAGCCAAAGTTCTGCTTAATCTTTGTTCTTTGAACATTGTGGACAAAGTATGACTTCTGTTTTTGGACTGTTTTTTAGATTATTTTTTGGACAGATAGACGAGTCCTTTCTAGTGGGATTAGGTATGAACATTTTTATCAATGAATCTAAATCATCGCCTCGCACTGTAAACAGTTCTGTTTCCCAGGGTTTTGGCATGGGTCCTTTTCTTTTTTATCTATATTAATTTTTTATCTATAGTATAAAAATTTTAAATTCCTCTAAACTAACTGAGCGGCGTGCATTGATTGATTAATAAGAATATTATAAAATTGTACACTGAAAAAATAATATAAATGCGAACCACTTCTTTCACTTTTAACAAAAATGCCACAAGGGTCTCGAATTTAAACTAAACGATCAAAAAAGTAATGAAATTCGTTATCAAAAAATCAATTATAAAGGCTGGTTTATAATTTTTTTACTTTATACTTTATAAAGGACGTTGTCCTTTGGACGAAGTATGAATGCTTCTTAAAATGCTGTCTTTGAATTTTCTTTAAACAGTTCAAAAGACAGTTCAAACGACAGTTCAAAGTGTCCAAGGGACAAAATCCAAAGGACATTTTAACGGCTGTGTTTGTCCTTTAGACAATGACCTTTGGGCTTTTGACTTTGGGCCATTTTGAATGAACTATGAATCACCCTTTAGCCACATCATTAAAAGTTTTCAAAAAAGGTCTTTAACGTAGTTCATATTAGGGCTTTGAATCAACTTTTGAACCACACTCTAATAAGTTATTTTGTTTGTGTTTTGCTTGTTTGCGATCGTAATTGGTTCGCAATTGTTATTTTTGTACTAATGTTATTTGGTAAAATAACTACTTTTACTTTGACTTTGACTGTTCCTTAAACTTTACTTTGGACTTTTGACAAAATTATGAAAGAGGCTTCAAAACTGTGCTTTAAATATTTTGGACAAGATATACACCAGATTTTAATTTTACTAACAGGGTACTCACTTAAAATGTTATGCTTTTGTGAGTTTTCGGCATTTAACAAAATAATTATGTTATGTAAATGTATGTATATTAGCGCTAACGCAGCAGAAGATCTATGCAAAAGTTAAGTTGTATCAGGACATAACTTAAACTATACCTTCTTCTACATATATTAACAAGGAAAACCAAAGTTTTTGTTTATCAACAACGAAGTTATTTATCTCTAAAAAAACTTTCTAATAACTGATCATAACAAATTTACCAACTAAATCTAACTTAATAATATTAATAATTACAACTAATTTTTAGTCGTTTTTTGAGTTTTTTTATTATTTATTATGACGTATAAAACACGTTTACGCATGTTGTTTAACTATACGGTTTGAACGCAGTTACATGCTGTTGAAATTTTACTATAAGCCTTAGCTCCTAGCTACTTGGTGATTGATTATGCACTATTATATTGTTAAAGACCCAAAAGGTTTTAAAAGTGTAAAACTAGTTTTTTTCTTAATACTTTTTAACTTTTTTGCTATTAACTTGATATTTTTTACTTTTAAAATGTCTTCGTGATTTTTTTTTTACCAAACGCACCAAGGTGTGAAACTGTAAAGACCGCTTAAAAAATACAAAAATAATTTTATGTGCGCCAAAAAACTACCTTGTTGTAAAAAAAAATTTTTTTGTGT